>JAULAV010007239.1:0-24886 GCA_030789695.1 Scilla litardierei
CCGTTTCAAATCTTTGGGTAAAGATTCCAGCACCAATTTGCAATGTTTCCGACAGATCTTGAATATATTTTAAGGTAAATGCATTAAAATACCTCAACATTTGAATTAAGGTTTGCGAACTCGGTTTCGGTTTTGGTCGTTATACAAATTTTAGGTTTGCACAGTTTCACCTATTTTGTTTGTTTCGTTTTGAGTTTTGGTTTCAAATTCATATAAATTTTTATGTATATATTTCTATTGCAATGCATTTGTAATAAATTTGTTTTTAATTTTATTGAATTTTATAATATAATTTTTAAAATTTGAATAAAATTTTATAGTTTTTATAGTTTTTATAAATATTTTTATGTATATAGTTCAAATAGATTCATATATTTAAACACAAATTCATATTTTATTATGAAATGATGTTTCGGCTGAAACCAAGTGGTTTCTGTCGAAATTGAGCAAAATTGAGCGAAATAACAACCATTTGGTTTTGATCTAAATCGAAAGAAACCGGCTAAAACCAAGTTTTAGCAGTAGTTTTGTCTCGTCTCTCTTTGAAACCAAAACAAAGCGGTGGTGTTGGCCGAAACCTCAACCCTTAGTTTGAAGGTTCTTTTACGTAAATACACTGTCATGTTAAGTTGGCCATGTTCATCTTAGTACCCTTTCGTTAATTTTCAAGAACATTGTTCTACTTTCTATTACACTTCATTCCCCTTTCTCTTTCAATGATAGAAAAGAATCAAGATTGAGATAAAGCGAAACACACATCCCTCTAATAAAGAGAACCATGTGTTTCTATGATAAAGCTGGTTGTTACGTACATGTTGGATGGATATGTTTAGTAACGGCTTAGAGAGAATGCAGCCCATTTGCCTGAGATCATACTATTGTGGTGACACGGGGTAATCATGCCTAGCAGGCGAGTGCTCGGGGGCATACAGTCATGGAGCGAGCCTCAGGTGGCGAGGTCATTCATGTAGGAGTCTGTCGATGAGGAGCTGACATCGGGTGCCGAGGTTGTCCCAATAGAGGGCCACCGTTAAGGGGATGGTCTCGTGGAGGTCGTCCCGATAGAGCTTTGCTATTAACGGAACCGACCTCGCAGAGCTCGTCCCTGTAGAGCTATATTGCTGAAGGAGCAGACCTTGTAGAGGTCGTCCTTGAGCATGGCGTTGAATGGTCTGACCTTGTAAAGGCTATCGACTGCTGTCAGGGTTAGATCAAGTTGACTCCTTAAGCCATGATCATGCATTCTTTGAGGACTGTTAATGATTTGTAAAGGGTCCCATCGGTCCAGCTTAGCCGGGCCCCACCACTTGTAGGCCCCAGTCAAAGCATTGTTTACAATGGCTCATTGTCTTTTAGCTTGACACTGTCGACCCGAGCTGCCCTCCGAGGTTGGACGTGGAGAGACGAGAAGGCGAACCGGAGAGAAGCCGAAGAGTCATGAGATATTGTCTAACCCGTCCGATTAGACTAGCGTGCTTCGAGAATGCATCACTCAAGTCAAGGGATGACATGTAGGGATGGTGGACAAATCATGTTTCACTGACGTAGGCTGCCTCCACTTGGGCTCTAAAAAGACAAGGCTAATGCGGCAGTACCCCCTCCCGGAACCTGAAGAGACAACGTTGATTCTAGAAGACACGCCTCTGCTGACGTGTTAGGGCCTGATTTGTGAGCATTTATGACGCGTAGGCACTGTGACGATCGTAGGACCTAAACGGCTGTGATCCATTTCTGCATAAGGAGATTAGATGGATGTGATTCAATCTCGTCCTTTTTTCACCTAGGGCAGGTTGAAAAGGAGGAGAGAGGCCATCAGTCGCCATACTTGCATTCAAAAATCTTTGTGCTCTGTTGCTGATGCGTCATTGAGTGTTCAGATTTTCGACGCATTCACTTTCATCGGAGAATGCAGTCTTCTTTATAACCACTTGTTTTTTCTTGCTCTTGCTTTCTTTGCTAAAAATTATGTTGGATGTCGTCAATCCCCAACCGCACCTAGACTTAGATGTCATTGACGTCATCAGAATTGCTGACCTTTGTAGCCAGCGAGGAAAGATAGCCTAGAAGGGTTTGTCGTAGCTTGACACGCAGGCGATTCTGCCTAAGATGCGTGCAGTGGACCTGCGATATATCTTGGGAAAGCATGTATGCCCTCTTTAGTGCACATGAGTCTCCCCCATGAATTGGAAGAGACCCCTGTTCGACCTCCTCAGGGGGCTATTGCGCTGAACTCCGCGCACCTAGAGGCAGGGCTTTGCCTTCGATTCAATCACCTTATTCGACGGTTCCTTTATCTCTCCAACCTTACATCGTGTTAGTTGGCGTCGAACAGCTTCATGGTTCTGATTACTTCAGTACACTATTTACTTCCCAAGAGAAGGATGGCTATCTGTCGAGCTAGGGCATGCTTTTCTGAGTTAAAGAAAATTTCGGACACTAAGTACTAACTCAGTAGCTGATCTGGGACTCCGATAATCTTTGAAGAGAAGCCCTCGTTGAACAAATACTGCAAAGAAAAGTGCTTCTGGGTCATCTGGGTCATCGGGAGCTGGAAAAGCTCCGAGGAGGGCACTGTTGCTGCCGACGAGTGGATGCCGTGTCGGTTTGGGTGGCCTTTTAAGTAGGAGCTTGACATCGTTCTGAGGATGGCTAGGAAGAATGAGCTGAACTGGGTGGCATGTATGGCCGCCCAATCTGTCGTCGCCAGGTCCCGCGACGTGTTGTCGGAGCATACGATCCACGCACTGGAGGTCATGCCTACTGAGATCGGCAAGGCTCCTGCTGCTGCTGGTGGTTAGTACTAGCTCAAAGGCCGGCAATTCGAACACCTCACCTCATTACTAACCTCTCTTTGTTTTCCTTTCACATGAATGAGACGCTCCAACTTGAATCCCGTTTGGAAGGAGATGTCATACTATGCCGTCAACGAGCTGAACGTCACCCGCCCTATGCAAGAGAGAAAGAAGGTATATGCCTCCATTCCTCACAGGGTGAAGTCTTCGGCTACCTGGCTCTACATGGGGATACAACGTGGACCTCGAGGCCCTAAGTTAAGTGTACCTCCATTGCTGACCTAGTAGTTTCTTTCTTCAGAGAGGAGCTCGTCTCCAACTCGGTTCTGGAAGTTAGGAGCAAAATCGTGGGCTCTTTCGGAGATCTTCGTACACCTAGGGCGAGGATGATGACGACAACATCCCCCTCGTGAGGAGAAAACTAAAGGAGAGGGAACATGCAGTTTTCGAGTCACCGTGCGAGGAGTCTACTCCCCTGAGGTTGCAGAGCCTCGGATTAGGGCCAAAGACATGGTTGCTTAGCCGGAGGTCGACCAAACCTCAAGCTCGCCTCACCCTGAGATGTGACTAGTGGTGGTTCCCGAGCCTGACAAGGGCTTAAGGCCGAGGACGCATGCCTTTTGGTATAGGATGATTGCCATTGTGATCGAGTGCTACTTACTCCGTTGGCTCCCTGAGGTCAAACCAGCAGGGGTCCCACCCTGAGCTGGGGGCTTAGCATGGGCGTGGCACGACCTGGGTCGAGAGCCAGCGATTAGTTTGGACGTGGCACGATCTTGGTCAAGTGCTGGAGGTCAGCGTAGGGACCGTAGGTCTCGCTAGCGAGGGCCCCAGCATGGACTGGGGGCTTAATTTGGGCATGACATGATCTGGGTCTAGTGCTAGATATCGGAGTTGTAGTCGAAGGCTGCACAAGCTTAGTTTAGATGTGGCACAACATGGGTCAAGTACCAGAGACAGGAGCTGTAGCCGAATGATGCGCCAGCTAAGTTTGGACATGACACGATCTGGGTTGAGAGCCAGAGGTCAACACTGGGAACATAGATCTCGCCTGCAAGGGTCAGCCTGGAATGGGGGCTTAGTATGGATGTGGCACGACATGGGTCGAGTGCTAGAGGTCGGAGCTATAACTGAAGCTGAGTTTAAACGTGGCACAACATAGATTGAGTGTTAAAGGTCAGCGCTAGAACCGTGGGTCTCGCTAGCTAGGGCCCCAGCCTGAACTGTGGGCTTAGTTCAGACATGGCACGGCCTAGGTCGAGTGCCAGAGGTCGAGCTGTAATCGAAGGCTGTGTCAACTGAGTTTAGACGTTGCACGATCTGGGTCGAGTGCTAGAGGTCAGTGCTAGGACCATGTGTCTCGCTAGCGGGGGCCTAGCCTGAGTTGGGGGCTAGACAGGAAGAACACAGGTATTTGAGCTTGGAAAAGATGTCTTTTATTGATCTTGAAGTGAGTTAATAGCAAGAGTATCTTGTTGAGATCAGTACAGTCACCTGATCATGGATAATATCTCTGGAGGTGTTTAGCATTCTATGGATGTTTGATAAAATGCCATCCAGAGTCTCGAGTTGGTAGGGCCCTGAGCTGTGGACCTCTCGGATGTGGTAAGGGCCTTCCCAGTTCGGCCCCAGTGGTTGCTTGATCGAGGACCCGTCGAAGGACTGTCTTTCTTTTAGAAGCGTCTGACTTTGACCCTTTTGTTGTAGTATTGATTAGAAGCTCGCTTGTAAGAACTTGCTCGAATCTGGGCTATGTTTCTTCTTTCCTCAGCAAGTCTAACTTTAAGGCCAAAGCTAGACTGTTGTACGCTTCATTGAAGTGCCACGCACAGAAGGTTGGGAGAGCCACATCAACTGGAGCCATTGCCTCGACTCTGAAGGATAAGACGAAAGGAGTTTTGCCTGTATTGGTCCGTCCGTTGGTGCGGTACGCCCAGAGCACGTAAGAGAGGTGTTCGACCCAAGCTCCTTTTCTGGCACCGAGCTGCTTAGGCATTTCCTTGATGTCTTTGTTGACCGCCTTGACCTAGCTGTTTGCATGTGGATGAGCGAGGGTGGAGAGTTGGTGCTGGATGCCATATTGCTCGTACTTAGCTTTGAAATTAGCATAGGCGAACTGGGTTCCATTATCAACGACAATGAAATGCAGGACTCCGAATCGACATATCACCTCCTCTAAATGAATGCGGAGGTCATTGATTCTGTCAGGGAAGGGAACAGAGCTGCCTCCACATACGTAGTGTAGTAGTCGATGGCTATTATACCATGAGTGACCCCTACTCTTCCCTTAGGTAAGGGTCTGATGAGATCGATCCCCCACTTTGCAAACAACCAGATATGGGTGATGGAGGTCAGCTCCTTTGGATGTAGCCTTGGGATGTTGGAGAAGCACTGGCAGACGTATCATTGTACGTAGGCTTTGACATCCTGTGCAACGCGGGCTAATATACCCTGCATGTAGGAGTTTGTATGTGTGATCTGCTTCCATAGTGGTTGCTGCACACTCCTTGTATCTCCTTCATCACCGGTTGGACTTATGCTCGCAGATGCACCTCATCTGGGGGGAAGAGTAGCCCCACTTGTAAAGAACATCATCGAGGAGCGTGTAACTCGCCGACCTGAACCTCGGTTTCATGGCCTCAGCTTTGTTCTTTAGGAGGATCTGGTGGCGAATGTACTAAATGATGGGTTCATCCCAGAGGAAGACGACCCCGTGGTAGTGTAGACGAGCTCTCCTCCCAAGTCGTGTCAGATGCTGCAGGACTTCGATTGGAACGGACTTGAGCTCATCCTATATTCCCGTGGGAAGCTTGGCTAGTGTGTATCACTGATGTTTTGAGCTCGAGGAATGTGCTCACATGAGAGGTCTAGAAACCAACTAGTAGACCTCGAACGTTCTTAATATGCCTGGAGCTCCTCCTTTCTTGTCTGGTAACCATCATTAAATTGGTTAACGATAAGTTAGGAGTCGCATCAGACGAAGATATGGTGAGCAACGACCTCCTTGGCTAATCTGATCCCCGTAATGAGGGCCTCATACTCAGCTTCGTTGTTGGAGGCTCTGAAATTTAATCTGAGGGTATAGGGGAGAGATGAATACCCTCAGGCCTGACCAAAAGTACACTGGCTCCTGAAGCTTACTCGGTAAAGGAGCCGTACACATTAATAATCCACACTTATCGATCCTCCAACAGGTCCTGCGGTAAGAACCCAGGATTGTATGTGTACTCTGCGACAAAGTCAGCCAAGGCCTAACTTTTGATGGTTGTGCTCGGCTTGAATTGAATGTCGAGAATCCCAAGCTTGACTACCCACTTAACGATCCATCCTGATGTGTCTGGCTTTTGGAGTACTTGACGCAGCAGGTAGGTCGTCAGGACGGTGATTGTGTGTGCCTCGAAGTATGGCCTGAGCTTCCGAGCTGCAACTATTAGCACCAAGGTCAACTTCTCAATCTTAGGATATCTTGTTTCTGCATCCAAGAGGGATCGGCTGACGTAATAGATAGGCCACTGCACACCATCTTATCGGATGAGCACCGAGCTAAGCGCACTTTAGAGATTGCCAGATAGAGCAGGAGTATCTCACCATTACTGGGTTTGGCAGGAGCGGAGGTCAGTCAAGGTACTCCTTGAGCTGAGCGAAGGCCAGCTTGCACTTCTCTGTCCATTGGAAGTCCTTCCCTTTCTCGGTACCTTGAATAAAGGCAAGCACGTGTCTCTGTCTTTGGAGATGAAGTGATTGAGGGCTGCCACTCATCTAGTCGACGTTCTTCACCTCGGTAGGGGATTGCATATTGATGAAGGCGCCGATCTTCTTAGGATTGGCCTCGATCCACCTGTGATGGACCATAAAGCCAAGAAATTTTCCGAAAGCAACGCCAAAGACATATTTGCTCAGGTTGAGCTTCATGTGATACCTCCGCAATATGTTGAAGGTCTCCTCCAGTCAGCCACATGATGTGCCTCTTCAAAGGATTTGACCAACATATCACCGACATACACCTCAATTGTATTGCCGATCTGATGTGCAAACATTCTGTTGACAAGATGTTGGTAGGTGGCCCCTGACTGAAGGGCACCACCTTGTAGCAGTACAGCCATTGGTTTGTCAAGAAGGCGGTATGCTCCTGGTCTGGCTCAAGCATTCGGATCTAATGGAGCTGAGCAGCTCATGTCTAGCTGTTGTGTCAACGAGCTGGTTGATCCGGGGCAAAGGAAAGATGTCCTTCATGCAAGCTTTGTTTAGATCTATGAAGTCAATACAGATCCTTCACTTGCCATTTGCTTTCTTCACCAAAACAACATTGACGATCCATTCTGGGTAAGTAGCCTTCCTGATGAAATCTGCACGGAGGAGCTTGTTAATCTCATCCTTAATAGCTTGGCTCCTTTTGGCATTGAAAGTTCTGTGCTTCTGGCAGACCAGATGCATGGTTGGATTGATGCTCAGTCTGTGCACTGTGACCTCTTGATCTATTGCCGGCATGTCTTCGTGCTACCATGCGAAGACATCTTTGTTCCATCGGAGGAAGTCGATGATGATGGACCGCAGGTCGGGCCACAGGGCAGTTCGATGGCAGTGTCGATCTGGACTGTTTAAGTCAAGTCAGCTTCTGAGAGGGGCACCACATCTAATTCCTTCACCGGGGAGGCTCTCTCTTGCTCCGGCTTGCCTCAAGGATGGAGCTCATCCATTGAGGGTGAGGTTTGAGCTCTACCTTCAGGCTGAGCAGGAGTAACATATGGTTGAGCTGGGGCAGCTAAAGGTTGATTAGGAAGAGCTAAAGACGACAAACTTCCTCCATCGAAACTTCTCGTTCCAGCTCAGCTCGAGGATTAAGGTCAGTACTCTTTCCCGAGACTTTAGGGGCATCAAGATGTTGAGAGGTATCCGAGCCGCCAACAGTCTGCATCGGGTGTGAGGTCGCCACCTTATGAGCTAGGAGCATGCACTCCTTGGCTGACTGAATTCCTTGAAGCACGCCAACTTCGTGACTAGTGGGTAACTTCAACAGGAGGTGGTATGTAGAGGTAACTCCATGCATGGGTTGAGTATTGACCGCCCAATGATGGCATAGAAATCTTCCAAGTAGTTGACCATAATGAAGTGGACATTGCACACCTGTTGGCAAGGAGGTGCACCGAACTTCACATGTAGAGAGACCATCCCATCCGAGACGACTTAGGCACATGTGAAACTACAGAGACTGGTGTGCATGGGCTGCATGACGTCGCTTAATATCCCCAACTTATATAACGTATCCAGGTAAAGGATATCGATCAAGCTCCTATCGTCGTGATGATGCACTGAAATCTGCGGTTGGCGATCCGTAGGTTGACGATAATGGCATCACTGTATGTGCTGATGAATCCGTTTGGCCTCATCCTCTGTTAAGAGGAGAGGCTCCTCAGAGATCTTGAGCTGCTTCGAGGCCAGGTCTGCGGTGGCATAGTCGAGGTTAGTCGGAGGGGCACACGCTTGACGTGCATGGCTCTTCTACGCTCGATTGGATTGCTGGGCTAGGTTGCAGCCCACTGTGGTGATTGGCCTAAAGATCACATCAATGATAGCAGACGAGCCGACGATGCCTTTGTCTTTGTTCTGAGGACCTTCGGCTCGGCCATGCTCTGGAGCTTTGAACTCTTATAGTCGTCCCTTCTGGATGAGGCACACGATCTAATTCAGGATCCTGCAGTTATTGATAAAGCGGCCATACCCCTATTGAAGTCACAATATTTGGACTTATCTGTCTTGGATGATCTGGCAAAGGACGTGGAGGATCGAACTCCTTTATATCTTTGGCCAAAACCTCTGACGTCATGGTCAAAAGAGTAGTGCAGACCTGCACCCCGAGGCAACGGGGGATCTGAGTCTCCCGTCGCCTACCCGAGGACGCTCAGGTCGCTCGAAGTGCTTCTCGAGTCTGAGATGCTTGTTAGAAGCGTGATGGTCGAGGTCGGCCCTCTTCTAAAAGGACACGTGGTTGTCCGTTGTTCGCATGCAAGCCTCCTCTGTAGCTATGAATATGTTGATTCGGCCCACCAAATTAGCAAAAGTCAGAAACCGCTACTTAGAGACCGCTACTTGTAGATCTCGAACTTCATGTCAGACCCATCCTGAAAGTCTATTTGAAGTGTCATTTTGGCGATGTCATCGGGACAGACATTGATCGACATGCGAGCTCGATAAAAACAAGCTAGGAAAGACATGTTAGACTTGTCAGGACCCTGCTTGACGGAGGCCAGAGACTCGATGTACTTCTTCATCGCTTTATGTGCAGCAAAGTGAGATAGAAACCGTCTAAGAGGTCGATTAAAGAGCTGACCAACTCTTTAGAAAGATTCCTAAACCACTGTCGGACCAACCTAGCCAGATAGCTCGAGAAGGCCCTGCACATTAGGTATAAAGAGTGGCTTTTCGATTTTGTGTACTCGACATAGGTCTCAAGGTGCTCAACCGGGTCACCCACACTGGTATACTTGGGACGTCGTCTGCGGAAGGAGATTACTTCCGTGGATATGGAGTGCTTAGGATGTAGGAGGTGAAGCGTGAGGCGGAGTAAAAACTTTTGTCCATGGGAGGGTCGATGTCCCCTCGCCGAAGTGTATTGATTTGCCACTATAGTTTGGCGATCTGATGTGTCGTTGAGAGAGCCTGAGCTGCTCATCTCGCGTTGAGTCTCTGCCTAAGATCTGCTGAATGGCCCTTCTTTGCATGTAGATGGGAACACATGTGTTTGCTTGAAATGGGCAAAGGACTTCTGGTACGTCGGCTTATGATTGAATTCCCCTTATCATTGTTGTGCCTTTGTTACTGCTCCTTGATCCTCTGTTGTTGCTGGAGACCTGAGTCTCCCTACCGTCCTCCACGTGCTCCCTGTTAGAGGGAGTCACACCATGATTGGAGTGGCCGGGGCATTCGACCTGTTTTGGAGCAAATCTAGGTACATTTCCTGCAGTAGTTCGTTCTTCGCCGCTTTACGGGTCCAAGCCTCCCACATCTTCTGGAGCTCTGCCATGAGAGCCTGATAGTCGGCCGTTAGGGGAGCGACAGAAGGTTTTGGAGACGGGCCAACAACGGGTTGGCTGTCCTCCGTAGTATGGACTCTAGTTCCATCGCTGGGCTTGCCGTTCATGATCTTCCTGCTTTTTGCCATGGAGGATGAAGAGGATGATGAAGTTGCTGAAGAGATTGCTGTGATGAGATCCTGTGCGACGAGAGTTGTCACAAGTGCCCTTTCTCTAACACCAACTGTTGATGCCTAGAATCTCGCAGAGCCTAAATCAGACTACTGGTACGAGTATTCACGCAATAGAGAGCCCAGACAGGATTTCACCGTGCCAAACTAGTCTCCTTCACCGTCGCCTGAAACAGATAAAAAGCACGTCAGAAGAAATGGAGAGGGTGGCCCTTTGATACACTTTCGATGCTTAAGTCAGTATCAAGCGGGAGGGAGGACGAAGGAGATTTACCTAAGTGTAGCCGTCGCTAGGGGTTTTTGGGTTCAGATTAGAGATACATGATTAGAGATACATGATGAAGTGAACATTTCATAGGTTTTATAGGATTGAGAGACGGTTACGCCACGTCAGAAGATTCCCCACTTTCCGTTGTAACAAACCCATCAGAGGATCTGAACCGTTCTTGCCGTAACCGTGCCCCTCTGATAAAGCAAAACACGCACACCTTTGATAAAGCGAGCCATGCGTTCCTATGATAAAGCTCGTTGTTACTTACATGTTGGATGGATCCGTCGATAACGGCCTGGAGAGGATGCAGCCCATCAACATGAGATCGTGCCGCTATGGTCGGCATGCTGATTCTGATAAGCGGGTGAGTGCTCGGGCCATATAGTCGAGGGGCTGGCCTCGGATGCTGAGGTCATCCATGTAGAAGTCTGCTGATGAGGAGTTGACCTCGGATGCTGAGTTTGTCCTCATATAGGGCCACCGTTAAGGGTCGTCCCGATAGAGCTCTGCTGCTGAATGAGCCAACCTTGTGGAGGTCGTCTTTGTTAAGCATGGCTGCTGAATGGTCCGACCTCGTGGAGGTCGTCCCTGTCGACTGCTATCGGGGTTAGGTCAGGCTGACCCTTTAAGACGTGGTCATGCGGTCTTCGAGGACTGTTGACGATACACAACGGGTCCATCTGTCCGGCTCAGCCGGGCCCCACTGCTGGTAGGCCCCAGTCAAAACATCATCTACATTACCTAACAAGGGATTTCTGCATAAAGGTTTTCTAGAAATTAAAGTCCGATTAAAGTTGAATAAATTGCCTTGCAGTTGAATGAATAAAGGGTATAAAAACAACTCAGGGCCTAATGAGGGGCTACAAGCTCCTCTCTCAAGAGCCAATATCATATTGTAATATTTCCCTGCAACATTGTATGCAATCCTATCTTTCATACATCATCTGCTGCAGCTAATCTGTAATGAGATTATGCATGTATTTGTCTCCTCAACTTGCGTAGGGAACCTCAGTTTCATTCCATGATCCTTGTGGCCGGAGTCGAAGGGGCTATCATGAAAGCAGACAGCATGGACACCTATACCACGAAAGCTACAAATCCCACTCAATGCTTGGCAGGGTTGACATACCGTCGCTGCGGTATTATGGCTTGTCATGCACGTATTGCTGATTCATGTATATATACACCCACTTCTTTGTATATGATTAACAGCAGCATCTAACTGAAATTTATTGACATCAAGGGAACGTATATAGGAAAGATGCTGGGAGAACTACTGATAGAGAAGCAAAAGCAGCCCTTCCTTTATCATTGGGGGATCTTGGTTGGTGATTCATCCCACTCTCCCCACGTAGCACACTATTCTTCTCTGTCTTCCAAATTAACACCTCTCCTCATCTTTGTGTGGCTCTCAATCCTACGAGTCATTAAGTTCATCTCCCTCTTCAAACCTCTCTCCCCCCAAAAATATTCCATTTCCAACTGGACTCCCAAGCCTGCCCCCACAACCCCCACAGCCCCCACTTCCATCCTGCTTATAAGGAGCACCCCCCCACAAACTGCTTCCTCACACACAAACCTCTTGAGACCTAGTCATCTCAGATACGCACATTCCATCGTTGAGAAATGGCATCGTCGCAGAGTTCAGGCTCGTCATGGACAGCAAAGCAGGACAAGCTATTTGAGAGGGCGCTTGCAGTGTTTGACAAGGACACCCCCAACCGCTGGGAGTATGTGGCCCGTGCGGTTGGGGGGAAGACAGCCGAAGAGGTGAAGAGGCACTATCAGATTCTTGAGGATGACATCAAGCAGATTGAGTCGGGGCGCATTCCCTTCCCTAACTACAGGTCCTAGGGTCGCTCCAGTGAGGAGCCAAGGTAGCACCACGTTCTCGTTGTATTCCCTTGTGTCTCTTGCTCTCCCGTTGATTTTCCATTCCGGTATGCTAAGTTTGCCTCTCTTCTTTTAAGGGAAGTCGTGTCAATCAGTTGCTTTCTTTAGCCTTTATATGCTAAATATGCTAACGTATCTACCGATTTTCATCTTTTATGGTCCCTTACAAGTAGGGGTGGGAAATGGGTCGGATCAGTTTGTGGTCGGGCCATTTGACCTGACCCGCATATGACTAAAACGGAACTTGACAATTCCAGTTATTGTTCTGTAACCCATACCCGACTAGGATATAATCCGGGGTACCAATAATATATGTAAGAGAAAAATGAGTATCATATAAATGTGCAAGTTAGATCATATACGATGACGATGACGTGACACATAATCATCCTTAGGAGAGAAAAAGAAGTCTCGTGATTACTTTTTGTCTCCACATGCGAACCCCTTTTTTATAAATGAAATTGTGTCCCGTCATTGTACATGCCATAGATTCTCATAATCAGATAGTACCATTTCTATCCCAATATAATCCTAAGTTTATATCATTATTTACTCTAACAGCAGTCACATAAAAGTCAGCGGAAGCTGACAATGATTGTGGGTGGAAAGTTAGTTTCTTTCAGTTGGGCAAAATGCATGCATGCACTTGCAATGTAAATCAAGCAATCTGGGTGTTCCAAGGTTTTGGCT
The DNA here is from genome assembly GCA_030789695.1 of Scilla litardierei. Taxonomy (NCBI): domain Eukaryota; kingdom Viridiplantae; phylum Streptophyta; class Magnoliopsida; order Asparagales; family Asparagaceae; genus Scilla; species Scilla litardierei. The sequence continues at coordinate 12,848 of JAULAV010007239.1, forward strand.
AACTAAACCACATGTCTTTATGATGTGGTTGATTAATTATGTACCTCGGTTTATTGTCTTTTAGATCTAATTGTCTATGCTTTTCTTTATTTTGGTGGCAGGCTTAGGCATCTGAAGTAGCGGTGAAGCAGGGAAATACTCTTTATGTGCAACTCTATGCGGGTCTAACTTTAACTATTATTACGTATTACTACCTAATCCTTTTGGTTCAAGACCGGGCTACGGGCAATATATCCGTTATGAAAAAGAATAGAATTGTGTTGAAGTCATGCAGATGTGTTTTCTGCTTCTTGTTGTATTTGATTACATATTAATGAAATCAGATGTAGTTGCCAGTGTTAAATTTCTCCGTGGCATTCCATTTGTTGTATTCTGTTGGCTAAAAGTTGCGTGTTTCGGGTTGCAATAGGAATGATTCCTGATGTTATCAGGTCGGGTCCGTGCACCCCTACACCTGTGCATAGACCCGAACCCGTACAGACCCAAATATGTTTAGGTCTGGGTTGGGTATGTTGGACATATAAAGTATTTCAATGATCCAATGACTTGCCCTTTCATTTAGTTTCACATGGAAAGTGAACAAATATTTAGTTGGGTTTATGTTAGAACTTCCTGTATAGCACTGTTGAGCTTCTAGTATGGATTAGAAATAGGAGGATACTCGCATGCATACGAGCCCAGGCTCATTTTAAAGTTAAACAACTAATGCTGCTATAGCTATGGCCTCTTCAAAATTGAACCATTTAGTAGTACCGATTTAAAAGATGGCAAAAAAGAGTTTATTCCACCCTTGATGTCATTGGTTATTGTTTTGCTCTCACCAACCCCAAACCTGAAGAAGAGAATGAAAAAGAATTAGCAAACTGGGAGCTGGCAAAAAAAGATTGGAAGATACACCATTCTCAACACCTTGTCTAATCAACTTATTGATATCTACTACCCTTTTAAAGTTGCTTCTGATATATATATGATAGACTTAATAAGAAATATATCTTAGAAGATGCTGGTACCCAAAAATTTATTATATGTAACTTCCTTCATTTCTCAGTGATCGAAGATAAGGATATCTCCTCTTAAATTCATGATTACCATGTTCTCGTTGAAAACATCAAAAATGAAAACATAGTTTTGCCTGAACCTTTTGTAACCGGAGATAGGATTGAAAATCTAACCAAGTCTTAGAAAAAAAATACAAGAACAACCTCAAACATAAAAAATAGATGTCCCTAGAAGATGTAACGCCTCGCTCCCCAGGATACCTGGAAAGTACGAATCCGTCCAAATTATTCCCAGAGCAGCGAGTGCGGAAGAAAGAGAAGGAAAGAAAGAGTGTAAAAGAAAAAACTAACAAGCCACTGCGCACGTGCTGGGAAGTACACGTAATGCTCCAACACAGAAACAACACCGAGAACAGACAATAATGTACTAAGTCCAAACATCTTTTATTATTAATACAAAAGTACATCTTTAAATACATCATTTCAGCACCCGGTACAAAAGTGGAAAATAACAAAAGAGAATCCTCGGCCCACAAAAAGACGAAAGTGTCCACACACTGTACAACACACTCCCTAAACTACCCCTGGAAGTCCAACTGTACAAGGTTGCCCGAGGTGGGCTCATCTCTACCTCCAAACTGGGAGTAAAATCCTGAGTCAGGTCTGCTCTGGCTATACTGCTCCTAACCTGAAAAGTGTAACTGGGACACGTCAACGTGTGACCCAGTAGGAAAGTCTAACTAGGCTAGATAGGGTCCAGTCTCAAAACTGCCATATCTACTAAGGTCTTTCAACTAGGGAAAGACAACAGGTCTGGCATAAAGTAAAGTGCAACATCACAGATATGTAAAGAGCGCAAAAAGAAATTACTACACTACAACAGGAAACTCAACAGAAATTAAGTTAGTCGACAGGTAGCAGACTGTTTGCGTAAAAGTAAACACGAGCAAAAACATAGGTGAACATTCACAACTTGTTAAGAGAGAACCACATTTTCCACATTCACTTTATTTACACGGTCTTATGGATTCTAGAGGTGGCACCCATGGATTCAGGAGGTGGCCCCCGACATTTTCGTGGCACGCTGGTTCATGTAGCACGTAGGTCTATGTCGTCTATCGTACCACGCCTAAATTCAAGTGGTGGCCCCATGGATTCAGGAGGTGGCCTCGGGCATTTCTGTGGCACGCTGGTCCATTTGGCACTTTGGTCTATGTGGTGTTAATTTCAATTGAATTCTCATTCTTTTCATCACTACACATAGTTTTCAGAAACATGGTAGGAAGTATAACCCAAGGAGGAATTTACATAGAATTGAACACATATAACATCTCAACCATCTCCATGCATATGTAAGAAAACATAGTGGTAACCATTTCATTTAAGCTACTAACTCATTCATGCATGGACATATCAAACATATCATGGTATGAAACATTAACATAACTTGAAGCATAATCTAGCATAAGCACATCCTAGTTTGAAGCATAATATGGCATGTAGCATCGGTCTAACATGGAGCATAATTTAGGATTTATCATATCACAATCATAGCATAAGGAAACAACATAACAATAAGACATTTAGAAGGAGTAATTACTTAAGAGCCCACCCACACGGTCGTGTGTTGCACTCGACGCGACCGCGTGGGGGTGTAACACACAAAAACTAGGAAAAGGGCATCCGCACAGTTGTTTGATGTAGGCCACACGACCATGGGGAGCATATCAGTCCAAGCTCATAAATTCTCAATCACACAGTCGTTTGGAAATTCCACACGACAGTGTAGCGGTGCTGACTTGGAGTGGAGCGTTAAAGAAGATGTCATCATCTACATTAGAATTGAGAGAGAGAGAGAGAGAGAGAGAGAGAGAGAGAGAGAGAGAGAGACAATGAAATAGTTTCCAGGGATGTACTAGGGAGCAACTCCTCCATGTCCCCTAAGATGACTTTCAAAAGTAAAAATCCAAACATAACCAACTTCAAAATTGCAAAAGAACCATAACACCTCTTTCAAGATGGGACAGTCCCCTAAGATGACTTTCAAAAGTAAAAATCCAAACATAACCAACTTCAAAATTGCAAAAGAACCATAACACCTCTTTCAAGATGGGACAGTTCTTCATTTGCAAAAAGCCTGAACACCATACTGCTCAATGCCGATTTTAGAATGAGGCTCTAAAATCAAGTGCAAACTTTATAGAGGGAGATATTATTATTGTGTTGTTCTCAAAAGTTAACATGTTTGTGCATGCAAAGGATAAGGTGATTGATTCCATAGTGACGTCCCCTAGATTTGCACAATATGCAAAGGAGGACGGGAGTACTAGGATTAAAATTTATAACCGCAAGCGCACGGTGTTGTAGTGTGGCTTGGGAGTCGAACACGGTGATGCGTGTGATGTGCTTGAGAACAAATAGGAACCGGATCACCCGGTGGATAAGCTAGCCCTATCGCTTGGTGGTGGTCACAATATAAAACTCCAGAAAGGTGTAAGATATAAAAAGTAACCTGAGACTTTGGTTTCCACTCTATCATGAGTCCTCTCTATTACGACCGACAAATATGAATACGATCGGATTCTAGGGTTTAGTAGTGAGACGTTGCCTCTAATAGCGATACCTAGCATCCCGTGGGCCCGATATTCCGATCGATGCCCAGGATGATACGCTAGGTCTACCCGGGTTCGGGCGGTGGGCATTCCCATGTCCAACACCGACCGACTCCGGGAGCACTAAGCTCGCAACGATTGCTCCCGACATTTCATCCTGCCGTTCCCACGTGCTAGGAATCAATGTCTACGCTAGGGGTGTGAGCTGTGGCTAGAGGATCAAACTCCCGTTTTATTTCCCCTTGGCCCAACGGTCAGAGGCGGTCTTTATCCTGCCAATGACAATAGAACACCCCGCGTAACCATCTAAATCCCTATATCCTATCGAAACCCTAATCCTATGGTCGTTCTAGGGAGAACCCTCGAAGGGGCTTCCACCAAGTCCCACATTAGAAAACTACTTACTAATCATTGCAATAGATTCAACAAAACAAATTTCAGCCATTGAAATGAAGATCAAGCAATAGAATACTAGAGCAAACGATAGTATTAACGTAATATTAAAGTATCAAAGCGATCGGAGAACTTACAAAACAAGTTTAATTGAAAGCAGCCAAAAACCCCTAAAGAATAGTTAAAAAAACTGGGGATTCGTTTTCTGGGAAACCTAGGGCTATATATACATTTTGGCAAGATGCCAGGGAATATTCCCACAAGAAGACAAAATAAACGTCCAACCGATCGGTTGAAACATCAACCGATCGATTGAGATGGCCGTTTGACTGGGTCTTCAGCTTCCGAGATACTTCACCCGATCACTGAACCGATCGGGTGAAGTCGTTGGGTTCTTGAGCTTGCGAAGAAATGCTACAGGTGACCCAACCGGTTGACAAATCAACCTATCGGGTGGAGTTCGGCTCAGAAAATAGAGAGTACTGTCGCGATCAATCGATCTCTGAACCGATCAGTTGGGGTTTGCCTCATTGCTTGCTCCTCGTCGGGTCAGATACGGTGCACGAACCGATCGGGAGGGTCTGTCTAGCCGAGCGGTTGAGAGCTGATACGTGATATACTTTGGCGATTGGCTCTCAGGATCTTGTGTGGCACCTCCCGTTGCTCCGGGGACTCATGATGTGTGCTTGGTATGTTCCCAGCACTAGCAATCTCCTGCAATAGCACACAAACACAAAGAAAGTGAAAAGGAACTAAAAATCACAAAAGAATAGATACGAAACAACGGAAAACAACGGAAAACAACGGGAAGTCACGAAGAAGACGTGCGTGAATATATAAAATATAAACGCACGTCAAAATCCCCCAAGCTGAACCCTTCCTCATCCTCGAGGAAGACGAGTGAGAGTAGGAGCTCGGAGGGAAAAATAGAAAGGAAGAAACAGAAAAAGAAAAGAAAATCCTAGATCACCCATCAAAGCCAACGAAATCAAGCACGCCACACTAAGTAAGCATGCGATAAGTACATCACTAAACCCAGGAACATGAGTCCATACAACTGTCGTGTGTACACGCGGTGAAGCGCGAGTGAGTGAGGTCGTGAGCTAGCAGACGGTGTAACTATCTAAGTTGTGCAATAAAGCTCCATATACTCATACCCAAGGAATGACCTAAATATCGATTCAATTTGAATTAGCGGTAAATAATAGCTCAAGCATGCATGCGAATAGAGTAGGAATAGAAGCATATCATATGTCGGGGGCTCTACTGCTAGGAACTAGGGAATTACCACACGACTGCCAAGATGATCGCTAGAAAATTCCTATGCTAAGTGTGTTCGAAAACAAAGGGGTTGAGTAGGTGTGGAGTAGAGCACTTGGTGCAAATTCTCGCCTTCCCTTTATTCACGGCGGCAGGAGTAATATTCACATCATGATTTTTTTTTGGGTTTTGGGTATTTGTATATTTTTTGGATTTTTGATATACATATTTTTTTCTTTTCTATCTTTTTTTCTCTTTTTTTGGAAGTGGGATAATGAAAAGTGTGCACTCCCCCAAATGGGGGAACGATGCACGACGAGGAGATCTGCACCAAGTAAAACAAAAAAGAATACGAATTCTAAACACTTGGCAAAAGAAAATTTTTTCGCAAATCAGAACATAAGCAAATGGATTATCCTAGTCCTATTGGTAGAGTCCCGACACATGCGATTCGAAGCGTAATATATATAGATTCATGCATAAAGAAGCAGGCAGTGGAGGCATATATCGCATATTCAAAATTGAAGCATGATAGTCTAGAGGTCATCCAAGGATATGCATATAAAACAAAATCACAACGTAGAAGCACACCAACTAGTTAGTCACAACTCACAACTCACACAAAAGCAAAGTGAACCCACTGAGCATAAAACGCAATAGGACTCGGCTTCCTAGGGTTAGTGAAAGTGATTATCGTAGCTAAGCTAAGTGTGTGTGGTTCCGTGGCACTTCATCATGTGGGGTCATCTCCAGGAGAGGGAGAATAAAAAGAAAGGAAGAAAAAGACTCAAAAATAACGGGAAAAAGCCAAGACTGACGCACAAAGTGCGACTCCCCCAAGCTGAACATTGCATTGCCCTCAATGCAATAGGAGTGAATGTCAGAGGGCAATGAAAGATGGGAGAGAAGTACGCACTAACAAAGAAAAGTGAAAAACATGAAAAACACAGAAAATGAGACATAGAGAAATAAAGAAAATAAACACGAAACCAACTATAGAAAACGTATACACACGAACACACAAAACAAACACACAACAACGACATGACACGACAACAATCACACAAAAAACTTGATTTCTCCCAAGCTGATCATGACAATGTCAGAGAAGAGATGTGATCATGGTGAATCAGAAAAAGATGGCTAGGGGGAAAATCAGAAAAAGAAATCAAAGTGCAGGAGCGGTGGGTCCTCATCCTCCTCGGAAGAGGCTGGAGGGGGGATGGGCAGGAGAGATGATGGGCATGCGAAGAAGTGGAGAAAGGGGTGGAGATGGTGGACGGATGGGTGTGGTGGTGGTGTGAACGATGGGTAGAGTGTCGATGGTAATGGGAGGTGGGAGGGATACGGCGACCAATGAGGTGGGTGTGGGTAATGATCTCGCGCACACAGCGGGCTTCTTGCGATGCGAGTAGGCTGTGGTGATAGAGGTGAAGGGTGGTGGTAGTATAGGATCAATGGTAGTGGTGGTTTGGGAGAGGAAGAAGTGGCGGGAGGAGGGGATGATCGCCTAAGGGGTGATGGAGGAGGTGATGGGGGTGGAGTAGGTGGTGGGGGACCGTGAATGTGTGTAAGAAGGCAGAGAATGGCAGGCGACGTTTCGCTCGAGAGCGAGGAAACAAGGATGTGATAAGAAGGAAGTGGATGGGTCCGAGGAGGTTGAGGAGGATGCGCCAGCGCACAGAGCAACCATCTCGGCCTCGAGAGCGAGGCGAGTGGAGGTGGCCCGTCGGACAGCAGAAGTGGTACCGGCGGTAGTGGTCATGGCGACACCGGAGGATAGGCCAAAGAGGGCCGTAGTAAGTGCCTCAGAAGAAACAGTGATATCACCCGGGGTGGTGACACTAGGTCCAGCCCCGGGGTCCTCACGAAACACAGGGATGTGCTGCTCACCCAAGTGGACGACAGGGGAAGGTGGTCTAGGTGCGTCAGGGAGAGGAAACTGTAGATGTAACCCCCCTGTAAACTCAGGATCAGGAGGAAACGACCAATCTACCTCAAGGTGAATAGACATGCGGCCAGGATTTGGCAGAATGGTATATGGTGCAGGGGTGGCCATAGTAAAAAGCAAACCGACCGTTGCCTCGCGGCCGGATCATATGGGTGTGCCTTAGGACATCAAGATCGAGATATGTAGATCCTGGAGCACGCGACAAATCAGGAGGATCACGATGTTGAAGGGATGATGTAAGGCAATGAGAGTAATGAGGCCGCAACAGCAATATTTACCCTTGTTTGCACGGCTAATATCAATAAGCTTTTGAATTAGCCATGTAGCGGCGTTTATGCGTACGCGCGGGGCCTCGAAGGTAATCTCGGCAACACCGAAAATGAAGGGAAAAGTTATCGCCCAAAGGATGAAAAGATAGGGGATGGTCATGGTACCGGTCTCATCCCTAGGTAAGAAAGCGCTAGAGATTATACGGTGGGCGAGACGGAAGACCAGGTGGATGATGGAAGAGGCCTTGGTATTGCCTCTAGGAAAATGATCGTGGAGAGTGAGGCGTCCCCAAAATTGGTCGACATCGAAGCAGAAGCAGTCACCCGACGGACGGGGCTCAATGAAGAGATATCAGCCCAGCAAAGACTCCTCGATGCGGAGATGGAGGCCGCTCGTCAGAGGCAACTCGAGGAAGAAGCTGTTGTCCAGCCGAGGCAGCTTGACGACGAAGCGGAGGTCGCTGTCGAGCAGATCTGGGTCGATGAAGAAATCACGCTTCGACAGCTGTGATTCATCATCGCCGCGTAAGAAAGGCTCTGGGAGGAGAGCCGCAGGATCCCGTAGGTGTCACCCCCGAATCGATGGCACACCGTAGCCCTCTAACAGTTGATATCTCGCCGCTTGGGGGGAGCACCCACCAGACGGCATGCCCAGCTCCAAGGCGTGACGACCGTCAGTGATGAGGTCGTGATCAAAGCAGGACTCCCCCGAGGTAGGGGATGGATGCCGTCGGGCACCGAGGCGGCTCATCGAGCGACTTCAATGATCAACGTGGCAGCCGAGGTGGGGAGGGCGACCTATAGAGATTATCTGTCCACCCACAAGAAGCACCTGCACGACACCCCCACCCTGAAGCGGCTAACCCTATGTCTAGACGGGTGACCACAGCCCCGATCCTTTGTAGATTCAAGCTTCCTTAGCTTGAGCTATATGATGGCACGGGTGATCCCCTCGAGCATGTGCAGCAGTAGGGGAGCCATGGAAATTCAAGGCGCGGACGATCCACTCTTATGCAGTGGCTTCCAGACGACTCTTAAAAAGTCGGCACTAGAGTGGTACAACGGCTTACCCACTCGCTTTGTCGACGATCTATCTCACAAGTTCTACTAGCAATTCAGGGCAGGACGCAGGAGGAAGAAGCTAGCGGACTATCTATTATCGATAGTCTAGAAAGAGGGGGAAACGATCAGGAATTTCCTGCATCGTTTCCAGGAGGAAAGGCTTAGCGTGGCGAGCTGCGGAGACGAGCTCGCAATGGCGACCTTCAAGAAGGGGCTGACCAATTGGAGCCTGCATAAGTCGCTCCACCAAGATCCGCCTACTGATCTGGATGCACTCTTCACCCGAGCGGAGAGGTTCATGCTGAGCGAGGATGCTCTCGGAGTGAAGAAGCTGGCCGCCCCAGCTAGGGGCTCCCGCAACGATCGATGGCCTGATGGTCACTCGAAGCAAGATGACCGCCCTCGAGGGCATGACCAGCTCGGCAGCCATAGGCGTAATCAAGGCGGCTACCGACCTCAAGACCGCCCCGGACCAATGCGAGGGTTCGTCACGCCCATGTAACCCCTGCTGATGACGAACATGCCCGAAGGGTGGCAGCAAACCCAGTACACGCAGCTCAATGCCACCGTCGACGAAGTGTTGACCGCTGCAACAAGAGCCGGGCTCCTTCGAGACTCGCCACAGGAGAGGAGGACATCCCCCACACGAGGGATCGCCAGAAATACTGTCGATATCACCGGGACCATGGCCATGATACCGACGAGTGTTTTACATTGAAAAGGGATATTGAGCGGCTGATCCAGGAGGGCCACCTCCAGGGCTTCGTCGAGGGAAGGAGACATGCGTGCAAAGGGAGAGTGCCCCAGGAAGCGGAGCAGCCAAACCAGCCCCAGAACACCGAGTAAATCACCCCTCTCCAGCCTAAGGCAGTCATGCGCATCAACGTGATATGCAGGGGACCATCCTCAAGGGGCGCGTCGTCGTCGGCTAGGAAGGCGTATGCTCGGCAAGTGATGACTACGGGCGTAGGCGAAGAGGCGAAGAGGATGAGAGTAGCTCGGCCCCTAATGTCATTCTCAGACGACCACTTGGAAGGGGTCGAACTGCCACATGATGACACCATCATCATCGAAGACCAGATTGGGACGGCTATAGTCAGTCGTCTCCTGATCGATACCAGGAGTTCGTGCGACATTCTTTTTATGTCGATGAAATGGAAGATGGGGCTGAGGTAGGCCGATCTGAGGTCGTGCACTGGACCGATTGTCGGCTTCATCAGCCACTCGGCCCCTATCGCTGGTGTCATCACCCTGCCGATGTATCTGGGGGAGGAGCCAAGGATTGTCACTTGGATGACGCAGTTCGTCATCGTCGACATCGCCTTGGCATACAATGGCATCAACGAGCGGCCGTGCATGACGCCGTTGAGGCTCTTCCCTCACTCCTGCACCAGATGGTCAAGTTCCAGACTCCGCAAGGGGTCGGACAAGTTTGCGAGAGCCAAAGATTATCTCAGAGTTGCTACGTCGGCTCCACCAAACACAAGGCACCTGAGCAGATGGTGGGCCCAAAATAGTGCTCTCTCTCTCTCTCAAGCGCAAGAGTCCGTACAAGTAATATAATCTGGGAGTCCAGATGTCGAATCCTCAGGAGGAAATCTGTTGCAACCACAGCTCAAATCAAATAGAAATCCTACGAAAAGAAACTAACCACTTCAATGATGATGGTAATGATGGTGATGTGAACACGTGAACAATATGAACAAGGAAAATCGTGTAAGAAAATATCTATAAAAAGTATGCACATGGTATGGGTTCGTTAGGATCAATGATTCGTATTAATTTGGTTGACAAGTATAACGCAATGAATTCTCCTTTTAGGAGCAATTCACCGGAAAATACCCAATATAACTCAATGAATTCTCCTTTTGGGAGCAATTCATCGGAAGATACCCTTTTGGGGGTTCAAGCACAATATTCAATAAGATCGTCGCTAAAGTTATAATACGATATGAAACTCTCTTTTGGAGAGATCAAAACTACGATATGAAACTCCCTTTTGGGGAGATCAAAACTCACCCTTTTGGGGCGATCATCAACTCAATCACTTCTTTTGGAAGATGAAAAAGACGATTTACGAACAAAGATTACAACTTTAACGACGTTTAACGATTTAGCACAAGGAATACAACCAAATAAACATGCATCATATCCCCTAACTACGCCATACCATGCACAATAACAATTTAGCTACTCATGGTGCAAGAATAAACAAGTTTCATAACAAAATACATCAATCTAATAGCAAAATACTATAGAAAAGCATCAAATACGGGGTAGAAGTTAAGAAATTTATCACCCAATCTCCTTGAAAAGACACCAAAACTCTCTGGAAATAAGAAAATAGCCTCTGGAATTTTACAGAATTTTGTGGTGGCGAAATACGGCTCCTAGAGCCTCCAATACGCTCAAAATACGCCAAAATCTGCTTGAATACGCCCAAAAAACCCTAGGAATACCTTAAATAGAGGCATTGCGGGTTTAGGAAGCTTATTGGGTTCGAAACCGCACCCAATAGCCATTAAAACCAAACCCGTTACCGCATCAATTCTCGGCCGTTGGATAATTGCGGGATGGGATATGAGGCCGCCACGTGGCGCTTTAAAAAACGTGCGCCCGCATCCGCTTCGTTCGCCTCCGCGTCGTTTCAGACCGTCGGATCATCATCCGACGGACCACACGAAGCCACGTCGCCTCCGCGAATTCGAATTCGAATCAGCCCGGATCTGGGCCGTCCGATCTTGATCGCTCAGTCGAAAATTCGCCGCGTCGACGCTTGATTAGGTATGTTGGATTCGAGCGGGAAGCGTCTGATTGCCGCCACGTGTACCACGCCGGCAGAGCGGTACGCGTACGCGCGTATTTCCGTATTTCCTCGCGTATTTCTCGCGTATTTCTCCAATTTATTGGTATTCTGCATTCAAAAATACACAGTAATTAGCACAGATCTCAGAAAAATACAAATAAATAGTCGTTGGAATCGTGAGATCGAGACCAAGCTAGGAAAAATATAAAAAGTGCAGAAATACTTCGTTAATTACTGTTTTGTGTTCAAATAAGGTGTTTTCTCTAATAAATAATTGTGTACAAAATACAAATGTATTAGAGATAAATTTAGCATCATGTGAGCACAAAATAGGGCTAAATGGGGGGTTAAATATGTAATATTGAACCCGAATCACACCCTCCAACTAGCGATTTGCTAGTCTCTAGCAAAAAGAGCGATTAATACTGATGATTAATAAAACAATAAGTTCTATCGATCGCTTATGGCGTGGCTCAATAATGCGCTTTCCAACATGATCTATACTATCAATATATATCATCCATGAACAAAATCAATCACTTGATATTTTCTCTAATTTAATTTGAATAAATAGCATGCAAGCATTGTTTTGCGCAAACGAAAGTATAACACGTCGTTATATTCTAGTCTTCTCATTTCCAAGGAATTGGCCTATCAAAACAATCATTCAAATCATGGGTCTCTTTAG
>JAULAV010007240.1:0-25000 GCA_030789695.1 Scilla litardierei
GGGCTCCATCTATGTGCAGATGTCATCGTCCAAAGTCACGTCCTCCTCGATGGTCAGCTCCACTACTATATGCATGACCTCCACAATAATATCCTCTGATGGTATAGGCTGCTCTGACTCAGGTGGGTGGCAGGGGGAGGCTACGACGGCATAAGGTGGCTTTATAGGCTCATGTATCTCGACCATGGTGTAAAAATGGGTCTTATGCCCCTCAATTAGAGCGTAGACTCCATCATCAATTGTGCCTGTGGAAGAGATACAATTAGTAATAAAGTTTAGAAATTCAAGCTCAAAAGGATCACCTCCGTTATTGTCAATGGACCAGAATCTCGAACTACGTCAACAATGTTTCTCAATAGGTCCATATATGTGTCCTCCTTTGACAGTTCAGATGTCTCTATTTGTGGAGTGTTGATGGTGTAAAGGTGGATATGATCACCTTCAAGTGAAGCATACACTCAATCTATGATAGTACCTGCGCTAGAGACATTAGCCATAACAAAATCGATGAATACTTGGTCGTATGGTTTACTTACCGTAACGGTTAGTGAACCGGTAGATCGAGCATCATCTAACATTTGCTCCAAGGCTGCTGCCAACTGTAGATCACCGAACTTCCCCACTTGCATCCTCTTCAAAAACTCACGTGAGGGTCCCTTTAGCCTTCTAGTGAAGATATCAAATAGCGTGGAGCCATTCCACTCATGGTCTGACTCCGTCTGGAACATTTCTAACATTCCTTCAAACCTAGACAAGGCTTCCCCGAAGGATTCTCCATCAGCCTGATAGAATGCAGCGAGATATATGTAGGATTGTATAGAGCCCGCTCGCATTTTCTTTGGAAGCACCATCGCTGCAACAACTGTACCTGATCAATCAAAGTAAACAACCTGGAAAAGACGTCAGTGGTACAAAGAGAGATAAAGATAATAATTGCAGGTGGTGGGAAAAAATCTCTCTCAATGTTTTTTTTGGATTTTTTTGTTTTTTGTTTAATGTAACTAATCAACCTAATTGTGACAAATTGGCACCCAACGGGAAACACCTCCCCGGCAACGGCGCCAAAAACATGGTCGCTCCAAAATGTAACCCTAGAGCACAACCTAGTATGGTGCAAATGCACGGAGATAAGTCCCCAGCAACGGCGCCAAAAACTTGATCGGCCCCGGATATACACCCGGAGAACGATTGTACTTTTACCGCAAGCGCACGGTCAAGTGGCGAGCGGGTATCGAACACGAGGAGGTGGTGTTGGCTCCAATCTATCCTAGGTTGGTTTGACTACGAATGTTTTATTGGTGGAGATGGTTATGGAGTGATATAATGGAAATGGTGGTGGATTTCGGTGTCAGTGATAAAGAAGTCAGTCAAATATCGATTCAAATACAATATAATAAAAGTGTCTAGGGCTAGAAAATTCCCACTACAGATCGTCATACATCATTGTAAATGGTGAATCCCAATATTACTAGGCTTGTGTTGGGGTGAACTACTCGTAACTGAGTAGAGAACCAAGCTCATGCTCTCGCGCTATTGCCGGTCTATAGCAACTTAGGATAGTGCCCAATCTCTTGCAAACCCTAGCCTAAGCCACTAGCATTAGGATCGATATCATCGTTCAATCGCCCCTCGAGCCCACTCTCGTGCAAACTCGAGTTACGATCTAGGTTGTGATAGTTCGTATTCGTTCAATATCTTGCAAACGAATATGGGTATAGATTTATAATAAAAATCCTAGCTTTGGTCCAATCTCTTGCAAACCAGGTCTAGAGAACCTCGATTATAAACCTAAATCGAATATCTAGGCCTTCCCATCGATTAGAATCCAATCTCTTGCAAACCCAAAATCGATGAAAATCTCTAGCTATCCGTAATAGATCAATCACAACCTAACCTCCTAGCAATTCTAGCAATTTAGAAATTCATTCATCACAAATATGAAATTAGATCCATAGGGTTCATCCCCAAACCCTAGAACAACAAATCTACTCAAGCATAGCAATAACGATAGAGAAATCGATAAAAACATTGCTTGCATATATAAAGATATCAGAACAAAGATTCAAACAATAAGAACAAAATACTTAGCTTTGATGAAGATCTTCAATCCAAAATACAAGCTTTTAGATCCAAGAGGGGGCCTATGGCATGGCCTAACCTCTAAAATAACTCTAAGAAAACAGAATGGGAAACTCCTCTAATGGTGGCTACAAAACCCTTATATAGTCTCCCCAAAACCCTAGCAAATAACCCTAGAAAACCCCTCAAATTCATGCCCAAAAACAGCCCAAACTGCAACTTAAAATCTGGGCCCGCCGCCGACTCGGCCGAGTGGAACATGTGACCCGGCCGAGTGGAAATTTCAGCACTGTAGCGTCAACTTGCAGAAATTCTCCAGATTTTATCCGACCTCCGATTGGCACGTTCTTAGCGGCGTTGGAACCTTTATGAAGTATAATATCCATAAAAAATATGAGAAAAATACTTTGATTGCTGAAATGATAGCAGATTTCAAAAGAGTTAGAGGCTATCTGAAAATCTAGGCGCTGCGTGTCCTTGGCATCACTCGGCCGAGCGGACTTCTCCACTCCGTCGAGTGGGCTTCTCTACTCGGCCGAGTGATAGACCCTGTAAAATTCCAGTAATTCGGGGGTCTTGGGAGTCTGTCTTCGGAGGTGACTCGGCCGAGTGGCTTTACTCACTCGGTCGAGAGGCATTTGGTACTCGGCCGAGTCGGAACCGTCAAAAGCCTGTACATTTCCAGTAAGTCGGCCTCTTTTGATGGTGGATTTCTCATGCCACTCGAGCGATGCGATCTTCTTACTCGGCCGAGTGGGATATCATCCCTCGACTGAGTGCACGCCCAATTCCTTCAGTTGGAACGTGTCCGGTCTGGTCGGCCGAGTGGTCTTCTTGCTCGGCCGAGTGAGTGCTCCAATCGGCCGAGTGGCATGCTGTAAATGCCCAATCTTCTCCGTTTCTCCTCCTCGTCGCTCCTACGGAGTTCCTTCTTCTTCCACCCGTCTCCCATCGCCGAATAGCCCTCAAAAGAGCCTTGGCTGACTCTCCGGAGTGGGTGCAAGTCCCTTAAGCTCATTTTTGCTCCCGATCGTTCCATATTTCCTGAAATCCGACAAACACAAGAAATAGTGAAAAGTAACGCAATATCGTCGAATACTCGTGAAAATCGCAATATGAGCAATCGAAATGGCGTGAAAACATGCAGAAAAAAGGTGTAAAATATGGACCGATCAAATTCCCCCAAGCTTACCTCTTACTCGTCCTCGAGGAAGATAAGTAGAGGGATGAACTCGTGAGATGAAAATAAAGAAAATAAAACGAAAGAAATAGAAAGAACACGAGGTGGAAGTGGTTGCTAGATTGTTCTCTCAGATCTCAAGCCATAAGCTACACATCACGATAACTTGGAAAATACGAATCACATGCTATAAGGATTTCAAATCTTACTTAGACATGGTACTTGCAAGCTTTTAAGAGCAATAAGAGGGACTCTCTAAATTCATACAATCAATTCATATCCACATCACGCATTTCATAGAATTTAATATACAAATGTTGGTGATGCACTTTTCAATCAAGAGTTATAACAGAAGCATATAAGAATCACACCAAACATGCAATAGAGAATGGAATAAGAGACATGACATTCACATATTTACATCGATTCATAAGAAATCTCCATAACTAAAGTATTTTGCTAAGTTTCAGCATTATCAAACTTCCCCATTCGTGCACCTCTCCACTCTAATGTCGTACTCACTCATATGGTCAAATGAATTCAACCCTCCCAAGATTAGCTTGAGGCATCGCATCTAAAGGAATATGATAGTGGAAAATGGGATTTTTGCCTTGGCTTTCCCAAGTATTTTGTGGCTCCAATAATGAGATAGAGAAATATATTTTTTTCTTTTGGACTTTGTTTCTCATTTTTCTTCTTGGATTTTTGTAGGAGCAATTTGATTTGTATTTTTGGATTTTGGCTCCTTTTTGGCTTTTTGGACTTTTTGGAGCTAACTTTTTCTTTTGTGGGGATTTTTTGGGAAATAGATGCGATATAAATAGCTTTAGGAGGTGAACTCAAGTGACATGTAGAGAATAAAAAGATATATGTGGAGAAAGAAATAATGTAACACTCGGTTCACTCTAAGATGTGCACGAACGGTTCAATAAAATAATACTTCAACTAAAACTCATATGTAAGCATGGATATTCTCAATCATTTAAATAAATAGTGAAGTCAAGCAGTAAAGTTTATAACCATATCAGGCATGCAACAGAAGGTGAATAAGACAATAAAACTGATGCTTCAGATATACTAAAGATGCGTGAATCTTGGTGTGTTTTCAACAAAAGCATACTAAACACTAATCCATACATTCAGTTTCAATTAATATCATGCATTCATGTAGAGGAATCATCAAAAGAAATAGATTTGCAAGCATATGTGAATAGCAAGACTATGGAATACTCAAAGTATTATGGCAAGGAATATTAAGCATCGTGATGGTTGGTAAAGCAATAAGAGATATCATCATACAAAACTCATCTAGCGGAAGAAGGAAAAGGAAAATAAAGAAATAAAAAAATAAAAGAGAGGAAAAAAAAGAAAAACAAGCACACAATATGATGTATGAACACATATAAAAGGAAAATAAGATGGAAAAATCAAAAAGATGAAGCAAGTTTTTTTGAAAAATTCTAAAAACCCTAAAAATAGAATAAAAGTGCAACTAAATTGCATGGAAATGCACTCCCCCAAGCTTAAACTTCATATTGTCCTCAATTTGATCATAGTGGAAGAATATGACGAACAACGATAATAATAGGGGGGTGAATGAAAAATGATGAAATGAATGACCTGAAATCCTAATGCAACTACATGCACATACAATGATGCATGAGAGCGCCTTCCCCCAAGCTTATACCAAACAATCCTATTCAAATGACTCGATCAAAAATATCTCGGCTTCACTAAGCGAGATCAAGTCAAATAAATGAGAAAGTAAGGTTTCACTTGAAAGAAATGCTCGGTGGTGGTAAGCAAAAGGATGTGACACATCAAAATATGAAGTGGGGAATTTATATATATAATGGGTTTGGGGTGTAAAAGATTTTTGTTGCCGTCATATGAGGTGATATTTATTCAATCAAATCTATACGGTCCTCTCGTTGTCGAGAGGATTCGTGTTTATTGAAAGCATAAAATTTCTACACTACTGGATTGATATCACCTATAGCAAAAGGCGGATCCAGTATCTTTGCTGGTGCAGGCAACTGCTCCAACTGCTCCTTATGTGGCTCTGCCAGGCACGTGTGTCCACGGACTCCATCAGATTCCAGCAATGCGGCTCCCAGCACCTCTCCAAGGACTCCACCTGTACCCAGCAAGATATAAGCCGCATCAATCTGATGTGGATAATTCTTCCCCAAAATAAATGTATTCCAAAGAGGGTCATCAACATAAGTATTTAAAATTAAAAACGGTTGACAACACTTCCCTGGAAATAAATCTCCACTCTCGTATACCACTTCGATCAACTCCTCATTGTTCGCCTCAGGTTGTTCAGGTAGCTTGGGCATATATGCGTAGGTCTCATCAGGCAGCTCCTCATCATCGTCAGACTTATCCCATCGCACCTCCTGATCATATTCAATAGCGTCCATGGGTGCTAACTCCTCGCTCTCCTCCTCGTATACGTCCCATCGTACCTCTTGATCGTATGTACAAGAATCCTGCGAAAGGCACGATGAGTCGTCAAAATCTGAATCATAAAAAACATCATACATGGGAGGAGAATCAAATGTAGGAGATGAGGAAGTAAAGAGATCTCCCTGAAGGGGAGCCATAAGCTCTGTGGGATTGTCCTCAGCATCAGTGGAAGCGTGGTCCTCTGAGGGATGCTTAGCCTCTGTAGAAAGTAGAGGTGGCTGCGGTAGCTCGAAAGGAGGGGGCACAATTCGGGCTCCATCTGTGTGCAGATGTCATCGTCCAAAGTCACGTCCTCCTCGATGGTCGGCTCCACTACTGTATGCTTGACCTCCACAATAATATCCTCTGATGGTATAGGCTGCTCTTACTCAGGTGGGTGGCAGGGGGAGGCGACGACGTCATAAGGTGGCTCTATAGGCTCATATATCTCGACCATGGTGTAAAAATGGGTCTTGTGCCCCTCAATTAGAGCGTAGACTCCATCATCAATTGTGCCTGTGGAAGAGATACAATTAGTAATAAAGTTTTGAAATTCAAGCTCAAAAGGATCACCTGCCGTTATTGTCAATGGACCAGAATCTCGAACTACGTCAACAATGTTTCTCAATAGGTCCATATATGTGTCCTCCTTTGACAGTTCAGATGTCTCTATTTGTGGAGTGTTGATGGTGTAAAGGTGGATATGATCACCTTCAAGTGAAGCATACACTCCATCTATGATAGTACCTGCGCTAGAGACATTAGCCATAACAAAATCGATGAATACTTGGTCGTATGGTTTACTTACCGTAACGGTTAGTGAACCGGTAGATCGAGCATCATCTATCATTTGCTCCAAGGCTGCTGCCAACTGTAGATCACTGAACTTCCCCACTTGCATCCTCTTCAAAAACTCATGTGCGGGTCCCTTTAGCCTTCTAGTGAAGATATCAAATAGCGTGGAGTCATTCCACTCATGGTCTGACTCCATCTGGAACATTTCTAACATTCCTTCAAACCTAGACAAGGCTTCCCCGAAGGATTCTCCATCAGCCTGATAGAATGCAGCGAGATATATGTAGTATTGTATAGAGCCCGCTCGCATTTTCTTTGGAAGCACCATCACTGCAACAACTGTACCTGGTCAATCAAAGTAAACAACCTGGAAAAGACGTCAGAGGTACAAAGATAGATAAAGATAATAATAGCAGGTGGTGGGAAAAAATCTCTCGCAATGTTTTTTTTGGTTTTTTTTTGTTTTTTGTTTAATGTAATCAAATCAACCTAATTGTGACAAATTGGCACCCAACGGGAAACACCTCCCCGGCAACGGCGCCAAAAACTTGTTCGCTCCAAAATGTAACCCTAGAGCACAACCTAGTATGGCGCAAATGCACGGAGATAAGTCCCCAGCAACGGTGCCAAAAACTTGATCGGCCCCGGATATACAACCGGAGAACGATTGTAGTTTTACCGCAAGCGCACGGTCAAGTGGCGAGCGGGTATCGAACACGAGGAGGTGGTGTTGGCTCTAATCTATCCTAGGTTGGTTTGACTACGAATGTTTTATTGGTGGAGATGGTTATGGAGTGATATAATAGAAATGGCGGTGGATGTCGGTGTCAGTGATAAAGAAGTCGGTCAAATATCGATTCAAATACAATATAATAAAAGTGTCTTGGGCGAGGAAATTCCCACTACAGATCGTCATACATCATTGTAAATAGTAAATCTCAATATTACTAGGCTTGTGTTGGGGTGAACTAGTCGTAACTGAATAGAGAACCAAGCTCACGCTCTCGCGCTATTGCCGGTCTATAGCAACATAGGATAGGGCCCAATCTCTTGCAAACCCTAGCCTAAGCCACTAGCATTAGGATCGACATCATCGTTCAATCGCCCCTCGAGCCCACTCTCGTGCAAACTCGAGTTACGATCTAGGTTGTGATAGTTCGTATTCATCCAATCTCTTGCAAACGAATATGGGTATAGATTTATAATAAAAATCCTAGCTTTGTCCAATCTCTTGCAAACCAAGTCTAGAGAACCTCGATTATAAACCTAAATCGAATATCTAGGCCTTCCCATCGATTAGAATCCAATCTCTTGCAAACCCCAAATCGATGAAAATCCCTAGCTATCCGTAATAGATCAATCACAACCTAACCTCCTAGCAATTCTAGCAATTTAGAAATTCATTCATCACAAATATGAAATTAGATTCATAGGGTTCATCTCCAAACCCTAGAACAACAAATCTACTCAAGCATAGCAATAACGATAGATAAATCGATAAAAAACATTGCTTGCATATATAAAGATATCAAAATAAAGATTCAAACAATAAGAACAAAATACTTAGCTTTGATGAAGATCTTCAATCCAAAATACAAGCTTTTAGATCCAAGAGGGGGCCTATGGCATGGCCTAACCTCTAAAATGACTCTAAGAAAACATAATGGGAAACTCCTCTAATGGTGGCTACAAAACCCTTATATAGTCTCCCCAAAACCCTAGCAAATAACCCTAGAAAACCCCTCAAATTCATGTCCAAAAACAGCCCAAACCGCAACTTAAAATCTGGGCCCGCCGCCGACTCGGCCGAGTGGAACATGTGACCCGGCCGAGTGGAAATTTCAGCACTGCAGCGTCAACTTACAGAAATTCTCCAGATTTCATCCTACCTCCGATTGGTACGTTCTTGGCGGCGTTGGAACCGTCATGAAGTTTACTATCCATAAAAAATATGAGAAAAATACTTTGATTGCAGGAATGATAGCAGATTTCAAAAGAGTGGGAGGCTGTCTGAAAATCTGGGCGCTGCGTGTCCTTGGCATCACTCGGCCGAGCGGACTTCTCCACTCGGTCGAGTGGGCTTCTCTGCTCAGTCGAGTGGGCTTCTCTACTCGGCCGAGTGATAAACCCTGTAAAATTCCAGTAAGTCGGGGGTCTTGGGAGTCTGTCTTCGGAGGTGACTCGGCCGAGTGGCTTTACTCACTCGGTCGAGAGGCATTTGGTACTCGGCCGAGTCGGAACCGTCAAAAGCCTGTACATTTCCAGTAAGTCGGCCTCTTTTGATGGTGGATTTCTCATGCCACTCGGGCGATGCGATCTTCTTACTCGGCCGAGTGGGATATCATCCCTCGGCCGAGTGCACGCCCAATTCCTTCAGTTGGAATGTGTACGGTCTGGTCCGCCGAGTGGTCTTCTTGCTCGACCGAGTGAGTGCTCCACTCGGCCGAGTGGCATGCTGTAAATGCCCAATCTTCTCCGTTTCTCCTCCTCGTCGCTCCTACGGAGTTTCTTCTTCTTCCACCCGTCTCCCATCGCCGAATAGCCCTCAAAAGAGCCTTGGGTGACGCTCCAGAGTGGGTGCAAGTCCCTTAAGCTCATTTTTGCTCCCGATCGCTCCATATTTCCTGAAATCCGACAAAAACAAGAAATAGTGAAAAGTAACGCAATATCGTCGAATACTCGTGAAAATCGCAATATGAGCAATCGAAATGGCGTGAAAACATGCAGAAAAAAGGTGTAAAATATGGACCGATCAATATGCCCATATTTTCTATACTTTTATCGCGTCATTTCACCCCATTTTAGTCGCTCGAAACTCATTTTTATCGCTCTATCGATCGTTTATCGTATTTTATTACTTTTGGCGCTTTTATTCCATTTTCAGGAGTTTCGAGGCGATTTGGATCAAAATGGAGTTATGGACATATCTGAGATCGTCAGAGCATCAATGGCGTAGCTTCTTAGATGCTTGACGAGGTGGAGAAGCAAATTTAAGGAGAAGAAGAGGAAGGAGAAGAAAGGGCAAAAGAATGGAAGCTACAACGATCTACTGACATTTCCAGAGTACTCGACCGAGTGACTTATCCCACTCAGTCCGAGTAGGTTTAGCCAAAGAGGAGCGGTTTCAACTCCTCCCAGTAGTTGAGCAGAAAATGTCAATCAGACCGAGTAGCATTGCTACTCAGTCAAGCGAATAATATGGCAGAACACGATTTTCAAGGCCAAAGTTGAGCTCTGAACTTGACCGAGTGGATTCAGTCACTCGGTCGAGTAGACAAGGGAGGAGGGCGTTCGACACTTAGCCGGTTTGAGGAGCATGAAGGCTACTCGACCGAGTAAAATATTAGACAGAACAACATTTCCAAGCAATTTTGACCCTTTGCAACTCGATCGAGCAGACATGTTCACTTGACCGAGCGCCTAGGTGACTCGGTCGAGTGATAATTCAGGCAGAGCGATGTTTTGAAGCCGAATTCAGCCACCGTAGCTCAACCGAGTTGATCATCCACTCGGCCCAAGTAGAAAATGTTACAGCTAAAGGAAAAGGAATAAAGCGAAGACACAAAGGAAGCTTCGGCCCAACTCGAACCGAGTGGATTCGCCACTTAGTCGAGTCGATCGACCCTCGGACTTCAAGATTGAACCATTTTGGGCTTTGCTTTGTTTTGATGGGTTCAAACCCCTTAGTATTTAAACACTATTTCTTCCCTAGGTTAGAGAGTTGAGTTTTAGTTTAATTTTAGTTTCTTAGCAGTCGTTCTGTTTTCTTAAGGAAAGTTTGGATTTTGGGGAGAAGACTATTGCGTGGAAACTTGTTGGAATTCTTAATTTTCTCGAGAGATCTCTGGATTCTTCTTGGTTTGGTACTATTTTCCTACCCATCTCTATTGTTTTGATGCTGATTGTTGCTATGAGGTCTAATTCTATTGTTAATATTGTTTTTATTGCTTTTCCGATGAATTGTGAGTAGTTCCATCTAGGGCTGATGGATGAGCCCTAGGATTCTAGGGTTTGGATGTTAAAGTTATGATTTTTTAAGTTAATTTGGTGATTAAGGATGTGATGTGGTTGATCTAACCAAGTTTATAATGTTCTCATCTAGGGTTTGTGATCCACGATAGTGGCACTTGCCCTAGATATTATCACATATGCTTGATTAGGGTCGTTAGTGAATTCATTTAGAGTTCGTGATCCATGATAATGGCACGCACACTACGGGTCTCCATCGATGCCATATATCACTAATTGATGATTTACGATAGTAGCATCAATAAGATCCATCATATCACGGATCAAAACTCTAATTTACGATAGTGACGTGAGTGGAGATTGAGAATCAATTGTCGATCGTAATGCACGCATCGTGTAAGTCCATCCACGATGGTGGGGCTAAGCACGTGATAGGTTAAATGAGTAGTTCAACTAAAGTTGGCTATAATTTCACATTCAAGATGCGACAATCTCGCCCTAAGAACTAGACCTAACCTAAGAATTATAACCTCGCATCGACATCTACCGATTCTAGTGGTGACTCCTAGCGCCATAATTTCCATTTTATTGCTAGTAATTGTGAGAGATTTCTGTGACAAAACTCTTGGATACACCCACAACTGACTCAGTCACACAACTCTGAACTATAAACCCAAGACCTATACCAATGTCCATCCCTATGGATCGACAACGTTTCCATATTACAAAGTCTCAACACCGTGCACTTGCGGACTCGAACAAGCTTTTAGCGCCGTTGTCGGGGAGGCAATGGTTTACTTGGATTTAGTTTTTGGTTGGAGGCTTGTTATTTTCTCCAACCACCTCTCACCACACCGTACTTTTTGTTCTCTTTTGTTAATATCTTATCTGTGTTTGTTGATTATGCATGAATACACGTCTTGGGGGATCTAACGCTTTGCTACAATTTGACCCCGAGATCGAAAGAACTGATAGGAAACTTAGAGCTGAGAGGAGGAAAAAACTTCTGGAGGACAAATGGCAGATCAACCTCCACCACCTCCTCCATGTCAGAACAATATTAAGGATTATATGAAGCCCAACCTTTCGAACGTATCCTCTATCTTGAGACCATAGCTGGTGACAAGGAATTTTGTGTTAAAGACGTGCTTGATATCATTGATGCAGAATGATGCCTTCTATGTACATCCTCATGAGAATTCCAATCATCACATTGATCTATTCTTAGCGAAGTGTGATACCTTTCAGGAAAACAAAGTTAGCAAAGGCGCCATCAAACTTCGACTATTCCCATTCACTCTTCGGGACAAGGCGGCATATTGGTTGAGGACACATCCTACGAATACATTAAGACTTTGGAGTAGCTAGCCCAAGCCTTCGTCAATAAATATTATCCACCATCCAAAACGGTGAGGCTTATGAGTGCCATCACGTCTTTCAAGAAACTCCCACAAGAATCTCTATATGAAGCATGTGAGCGCTTCAAGGACTTGCAACATCAGTACCCACATCCATGATTGGGACCTCATCTAAAGCTTCTACAATGGGTTGAAATCTAACACCAAGATGATCATTGATGCTTCCGCTAATGGAGCACTATTGGCAAAGCTTTCGGAGGAGGCCACATCGCTATTGGAACAAACGGCCTCCAACAATCAACAATGGAGGATGATCTCTCAACATCATCTAGGAGTGTCGGTGGGAGTCATTTCGAGTTGAATCAAGCTACAGATTTTGACGGGCAACTTGATTGTCTCTCAAAGCAAGTGACTCGAATTGAACAGAGGTTGAGTGCCATTCCAACATCTTCCAAGGCCCCAGTTTATGCTGCATGGGAAGAGTATGCTGAGCAAGGGCACATTCCAATTGAAGGTTCTTTTGATAGAACATATGTGCCAGCAGAGCAAATCAACTACATTTCAGATGATAGGAGTAATCCAAGTCCACAATGGACAAATCCGGCTTGGAATACACATCAGGGATTCTCCTACGGCAACCCAAATAGATCCATGCAACCACCCACTCAGCCAAGGCCATAACAACCTCCACCTCAACCGTAAGCACCTCCTCAGCAGCAGCAGCAATGAGGATTTAGGCCAGCTTGGAATTTTAGACCGCATGGCTACAACAACCGTCAACCTTACTAACAACCATATCAACAACAATACCACAATTAGCGGCACCTAAATCAGGCGTGGAAGGGGCATTGGAAGCTTTTATCAATGCCCAAGCCAAGCAAAATGCAGAGTTGGTAGCTAGTCAAAAGCAGCTTACTATCAACGTATACCAATTAACGGCCCAACTGAACCAACTTACTAAGTCTTATGGAAAACTTCCGGCTCAGCCTGAGCCTAATCCAAGGGGGCATGTTAATGTCATGGTGGTAGTGATAACAATAGGAGTGAAGACCACCGAAGTAGTTATAGTACCGGTCCCAAAGCTAGTGGACCCACAACCCTCAATGGTCACTGATAAAGAGGATCACATAGCTCCAGAGTGGACTGTTTTGGTGAATCAAGAGAATGACATTGAAGAACCATCTGGCAAAGCAAAAGAGGTACTACCCACCCCTTTGGCCACTCCTATTGCTACAATCCCGGCTGACACTCCTCATTTCTTGGAGAAATCGTTTCAGAAATCTAAGCCAAGGGACAAGGAGAATGATAAAGGAAGTCGTCCTCCAGCTCCATACCCTCAGAGGTTAGTTGTGGCAAAGCTCGAGAAGAAATATGCCAAATTTATAGGGCTTCTAAAGGGTGTTCACTTGAACATCCCTTTCATGGATGCATTAATGGAGATCCCGACTTATGCAAAATTCTTGAAGGATTTGATAGCAGAAAGGAGGAAGCAGGAGTCCGTCATGCTAGCAGATGATTACACGTTGATGCTGAAGAACACTTTGCCCAAGAAGCTTCCCGACCCCGACAGTTCACGGTGTCGTGCTTCATTGGTAGAATTCCTATCAAGAGAGCATTAGTATATTTGGGAGAGAGCATTAGTCTGATGCCGCTCTCTAATTTCAAAAGTCTAAACACCAGGATGGAGTTGGAACCCACGACAATGAGTATTCACTTGGTAGATCAATCCGTCACATACCTGGTAGGCATTGCTCGAGACGTCATTTTGCAAGTGCCGGGAGGAATCAGTGTCCTAGTGGACTTTGTGTTCATGGATATGTCTGAAGAGGGGAGTTTTCAGCTAATTCTAGGACATTCTTTCATTGCTATAGTCGGAGTCCTTATAGATGTCCGATAATGGACACTTTCGATGAATGTTGGGAATATCGAAATAGAGTTCCACTTGCAAAAGCCGATGAAAGAGCATTTCCCCAATGAAGATGCAAGTTATTTGGAGCTCTTAAAGGACGAAGTTGCTGAGGACTTCACCAATGAGGAGGTCTTGAAGGACCCCAAGAGGCGAGACATGGACGATGACGGCGGCGTCATATATGATAGAGCATTTTGCTGCCTACTTGAAGGTATTGGATGAGGAACAGCCTTATGCACCACATCCTCGCAGATATCTGGAAGCTAAAAATGATGACGACCCCAAGGTCATCAAGATCCATGAGCACATCAAGAAGGCATCTTTGCATCGCCAATCAAGGCCGGATGAGATTGATGAGACTGCTAAATATCTCCCGGATACGATCGGCCAACTACCACCTCATGGCCTTATTGGAAAGCATGATGAGCGCATCTCCTTCGCACCAAACATCCTAAAGCATCAATGAAGATCTAAAGGGGCCGAGCTTACGAATTTAAACAAGCGCGTATCGGGAGGCAACCCGAATTCTTTTCCTTTTTAGTTTTCATTTTTATTTCTTTCCTATCTTTCATTTTTATTCAAAAACACAATAAAACATTTTAAATTGAAATTAAAAATCTTAAAATATAAAGATATAAAAATTTCTGAAGCTAAAACTTTTGTGCAAGTAATCAATGAAAGGAGCACGCAAAACGATGAAGGAACAATGGAAGAATCGAAAGGAAAGAAGGAAGAGTAGCCATTTTCACTTTTATGAGGAAAGGAGGCTACTCGGACCGAATGGCATTGCCACTCGGCCTGAGTCAAGAGCTCTGCAGAGCAGCTAAAACCATCACTCTATCATAATTTCTACTCGACCGAGTGGAGTAGGCCACTCGGTCGAGCACCAAAGTCTGCAGAAAACCCAAAAAGAGCCGCTCTATTCATATTTTGACCCGGCCGAGTGACCGAGTGACCGCTTAAAAATTAGGGGTCCACATGTCACGACCCGTTTCTCAAGATACCCGATAAGTACGAATCCATATCAGGTATTCCCAAAACTACGGGTGTGAAGAAGAAAAACGGGGAGAGAGAAGAGAAGTACTGCTCGGAACAGAAAACTCTATAGGCCACTACGCATGTGCTGGGAAGAATAGACATTGCTCCAACCAAACAGACAACACAGACAACACAGAAACAACATAGAAATAATCAAAATACAACAATGAAAACTGATTGATTTTATTTATATATCATCAATATTACATCATATCTTTCTTTACAATATCTTCATGTAAAAAACCTCATATACATCACCTTACCACTCTCACCAAACAAAACCCAGAAGGGGCAATGCACTCTCACTCTCATCTCACACACCAAACCCATTCTCAAGTACACAACCTTCACATAAGCTTCATCACTCCAACTCCCTGACACAGCTCATGCTATCAAACCAGTCCTGAAACCACAAGGTGGGACACGTCACAGCGTGACCCAGTAGAAAATCTAACATCACTAATAGGATACAGTCTTAAAATTGGTCCTTTTTAACTAGTTATCAATCTTCTGGTGACATCATAATTACAGAATTAATGCATAAATTACGGCAGAACTTCATAAGCATGAACTGAAAGAAAGAACTGCATAAAGTAAAACAGACGTTATTGCATGAATATCCACATGTTTAAAGA
Source organism: Scilla litardierei (assembly GCA_030789695.1). Taxonomy (NCBI): domain Eukaryota; kingdom Viridiplantae; phylum Streptophyta; class Magnoliopsida; order Asparagales; family Asparagaceae; genus Scilla; species Scilla litardierei. The sequence continues at coordinate 15,415 of JAULAV010007240.1, forward strand.
GATTAAAATACATTCATCTTTAGGTGTTGCATTTAAAAAATTAGTATTTGGAAACCCGTGTAAAACATAGGACATTAAGGAGCTAGACTTCACCCTGGGTGGGTGAAAATTGGTACCCCAACCAGCGACACAGGCACTGGAGGGGCCTCTCGTAACTCTCTGCCCGAATGTGGCAAGGTACAGGAGTGAGAAAAATCACAGTCTTTATCGGACAAACAGATAAAACCAACAATTATCGCACGGTGCATCATGAGTACACCACCGGCCTCTTTAACTCTAGCTAACTCCCCCTTACGGGAGTGCGAGTGAGAATCAAGCTGCATCCCCACATAGCCAACTCCCTAGCTCAGGAGTGCAAGTGGGAGTCAATCTGTGTCCGCTCCTTAACTCCTATAATTTACCCGTGTTTCTCACAAACATGTACTAAGAATACTCCCCACTTACAAGTGGAACAAGTAGCTAGTTAACTCTCGGGTGCTCACTCATATTAACTACCCTTTGTAATTTGTTCATTTTTTGCCCATGTTTCAATTCACATCCATATTCTCCCAAGTGGTCTCATTCACCACTACATATTTTTATTTCTTTCATTTCCTTGATGTCATGTTGTAAACAACGACCATCGCGTCATAGTTTCCACAAAGAGAGCATTCTACATTCATGCACATTTATGTTCAAGTTTCACAATATAATCAAATTTCATCCAATGTCATAAACATGAGCTTTAACTATTAATATGGAGCATAGCACATCAGTTTTAACATTTGAGCTAGCTCAAAACATACAACATATGCATAATTCCATTAACATGAAACATACTAGTAACTCACATATGGACATAATGACAAATTTTAGGAGCATGTGTGGCATATTGCTATTAAAATTAGCATATAAGCATTACTATGGCATATACAAAAATAGAGATGCTAGCATTAACATATGAACTCTTTATTGTGGTATGTGAATGTTAGAGACATTAACTTAAGCATATGACCCATGACATATTAACATATAACATGTAGCATATTAAAATGTAGTATAACATGGCTTATGTGTGACATGGTATAAGCATGAATCCATTTATTTCATCTAGCTCATTTACATGCTATTAATATCTCAAGAAGGAACCATTTTATTACTAAAAACATGGCATACTAAGTAGTCACCAATTTCATAAAGTAAGTATTTTTGCTAAATCATACCATGGTGTCACTAAATTTTGCAAGGAAAAACATATTGCTACTTGTTAGTGCACGGGTACGAACCCAATTTGGGTATCCGCATGCCCGGCCCGTTTTAGCATCCACGACCCATTACCCCCCGTACTCTAAGCGGGCTACGACTGAGTCGGGCAAACGGGTCATTCGACCGTTGGGCTAGCGCCGACATTCAAGGGAGAGTTAATGGGGCGAATCCCGGAGAAGATCATGTCTGGATAAATGAGGGACGGTTACACATCATCAAGAGGGAGCTACCTATAAATAGGCCGACAAACGAAGGTAAAGTGGTCCCATCTTCAAGGTACGAGATCTAATACATAGAACTCTATCTTCTCACTCTTATATCCCATCTTCAATGTACGAGATCTAATACATAGAACTCTATCTTCTCACTCTTATCATTCTTATATTCGAGCTTGTGTCGTCAGTCTAGAGACGAACCTTTATGGGTCGATCTCAGCTACACCAAGCTCCCTCTCTTCCTTAAGTTACCTACTAACTTAAGCATCAGAGGGGATTTAGGTCGGAAACCAGATCCGACCCCCCTAACGACTCCCTGTGGTGCAAATCGATGATCGCCATCCAACATCGAAGGTCGACGTTGGGCCCTTTAACCTCGAATGATCGACCCAACGGCCGCTCGTAGGTCGATCGAAGGTCAGATCACCTCCAACTACCAACATATATCTGACCCTGGTTCTTCCAACCAAGGGTCCCACCTCAACTGCTAACAAGGCTCCAGCTCAGCACTACGAGTCTCCGTCAGCCTAACAACTGTCCTGGTCAATTTTGGCTTTAACACTACTAAAACAAGTCATACTACAAAACTACCAATTTCATAAAGTTGCTATTTTGTTACTAAAACATGGCATGAAAAACACTAATAATTATTATGACAACTACATGCGACAAATAATTAATCTAAACAACATGACACTTAGCTTATTCAATTTAGCATGAACATGAATTTATTTGTATATACATTTAGCAAACATGTTACATGAACCTTAGCATACCTCTTTTGCAAGATACTAGAACACACACACACACACACACACACACACACACATTCATAAAATTTGTATGTGAGATGGCCAAGTTGTATGCAATGAGACATACCAATCCAACTAGATTATAACATGAAACATATATAATACACTACACAAAGTTTATGACATGCACTTTCATTATTCTTTTTCTAGCAAGAAGATTAAGCTAAACATTTTACTAATTATCCTACACCAAGAACTCCTACTAACACAAATCCTAAAACTAAATCCTAACTAGGATGTTAGAAAATAATACCTTAATATGTCCTTCTTAAGTACTTTAGCCCTTCTTCTCCTTGAAGGACTTCAAGCTTTATCTTCTCAAGCTTCTTCTCTTCCACAAGCTCCTAGAATGAGCAACAACACTTAAGAGAAGAAAGGGATGTTGGATACAACGTGTAGTTGGATACAACGATCGATAACTTCGTGTTTGATGATAACAAATATGTGTGAACGATTTAATGTGTGTGCTAAGTGTTTTCAGGAGTGGCACTCTCACAATACTCAAAGAAAGACTAAGTAAAAGTGATGGAGAATTTCCCATGCATTAGCAAAGTGGACTTGGTCAATATGAAGATAATGGCTACAAATATTGGACTAAGTCAAAGATGTGGAGATAAGGAGGAAATCAATTCAAATCCATATTTGAATTGATTCAAATCAATTGGTGCATGAATCAAATCCTAAAGCCAAGCAAATTGAAGACTTTGTCCAAGATGGAAAGATATGGAGAATCTCATGCAAATCAATATAAGAGATTAAATGAGATCTTAATTGAAATCCTATGGCTATTCAAACTCCATATCCAATAGTGATTGAAGAGATCTTCCATGGTGATTCATTCAAATCATATTCAAGTTAGGATTCCTTCCAATCTCCATCAATTATGGGATTCGATTTGATTCTATTATATCTCATCCTCTCCTATATAAACCCATATTCAAAGGAGAGAAAAATAAGAGGCAACCAAAAGAAAAATGCAACCAAAACCAAGAGAGGAGAGCATAATATTTCGGCCATAACCCCTAAAATCCATAGCATATTGTGCAAGCAACCCTTCCTCCTTGTTGCGCAACATTAAAGAACTTCTCCATTGCCTAAAAGCTTCATTTCCTCTCCTCCTCAAAACCAAGCAACTCCATAGCCATAGATCCTTGATCAAAGCTCCATAAGACTCATCAAGGCCGCAACTTGCATCTCCTAAACTTGCACCTTGTGCAACATTGCAAAACCATATACCCTCCATTGCCAAAGCTCCAAGGCCAAAGCTTCATTGCTCCATCTCTTCATCTCCTTGCGCAACCTAGTAGGAAGCCTCATTGCAAAGCTCCATTGCCATATCCCATTGAAAAGCTACATTGCCCATCCTACATATTGCGCAAGCATCCCCTTCCTCACCAGCCAATTGCCACAACCTCTCCTCCTTAGCTTCAAGTCATTGCGCAACATCAAAGAAGGGGACTTCACCAAGGCCGCAACTATCCAAGGGGGGTTCTCCAAGCCAAGGCCTCAACATACTCTCCATCAAGGCCGCAACACCAAAAGCTCTCCATCCATACAAGGCCGCAAGTAGAAAAGGGGGTATTCTATACATTGCTCAACACATCCAAGAGGGGGTATTCCTATATTGCACAACTCATCAAGGAGAGACACCATCAAGGCCGTAAGCTTCATCCAAGGAGGGACATGATGTTGACGACTACATCCTATCAGACTTGGTCTGGCCTGAGCTGATTGACAGAGACGAGTACTCCATCACTGAGCTATTCTAAACTTTATTTATTTATCTTTGTGTAATGGTGTATAAATATCTGTAGGGGAAACTTTACCATACTTGGTTTGGGGTCTTGTCTAGTGTGGTACTAGACAACAGGGACTTGACTAGTTGGGGCTAGTCAATAGAAAGCTTATACTAGGATTAGTTTTGTTTAGCACTAGTGGTGTGCAGGTACTAAGAGCCAGGTGAGTGTAGAGAAGTGGTGCTCTAAAAGTTGTACCAGTAACATTATTAATCTAGTATTTGCTTTGGGGGCTGGACGTATGTCATGGTTGCGACCGAACCAGGGTAAATCTGCTGCGTGCTCTGTGATTTATTATATTTACTATGCATCTACTATAACTGCCTGTGTTTTCTCGTGGTTTGCACGAGAATTTTTATTAGCCTACTCACCCCGCCCCCTCCCCTTCGGCTAGGCGTAGATCCAGATCCAACAAGGGATGCTACAAGGGTGTGCATAGTAAGGGTTGAGTGGCCCTATGTGTGCTCCCTCCTTGAAGTCTACGGGGGAGGAAAATTTCAGCCTACACCATAAGGAGAGGGGAGAGTGAGATGAGAAAATTTTTGGATTTGTTTTTATTTCCTTTTTCTTTTCTTTTTCTCAAAATTTTTCTCCTTTTAAAACTTAAACAAGCGTAGTCATTCCCTAAAATCCTCTCCACTTGCCATGTAGCTTACGGTTAGGTGAGAGTCATCATCCTAATGACACATAAGGGTGGGTTAGGTGAGAATTAATCTCCAAATGACACCTAGCAAAGTGTAGTGCATGGCATGACAAATTAGGATTTTAATTTTTAATAAATAAGAATACATGCATTAATACTTGGCATCATCCATTATACATGTATTTACCGATGTATACTTCATTTAATAATTCCAAATGGTGAGTTGAAATCATTTCAAAATAATTCCTTCACCACAAAAATTAAAGAAAAATATGTAAGGATCCTTAAATATTATACATACACATATACGCCCAAAAATACGTACATATACATGTATATAGGGATACTGGGTATTACACCACACTTAAGTTATTGCGACTCGGTCGAGTTATTTAACTCGACTCGAGCTCATTTAAACCCCTAACCCCTTTCCACTTCTATCATTCTCCTACCTCCAGCCCTACTCGATCGAGCCCAGCCCCCCCAACCCTCACAACCACTCAACCGTCGACCACAACCCACTCCGCCGAGCTCCCAGCCCGACCGAGCAGCCCCAATACGCGGTCGATTCTCCATCTCCCTTCATCCCCATCTCCATATTCATATATATATATATATATATATATATATATATATATATATATATATATATATATATATATATATCTCTCTCTCTCTCTCTCTCTCTCTCTCTCTCTCTCTCTCTCTCTCTCTCTCTCTCTCTCTCTCTCTCTCTCTCTCTCTCTCTCAAGGAACCCTAATTTGTAACTCCCTTAATTTCAACCCTAATTCTCAATTAATCTCAAAGATTTACGACTAATAACCTTTTTTATTTTGTTTTGCAGTTTGATTGGAGCTAGGGAGACACCATCTTGAGCTTGGATTACTTTGGGGCAAGCTTGGGTGAAGAGGAATCGATTTCTAGGCATTGCACACGTATCGCTTCCGAACGATCATTTGCTTCACGGATAGATTGGTACCTCGGTCATTTACTCTTTCCTTTACGTGCCCTATTTCATGATTCGCATTCGTTCGTATCATATATTATATCGTGCCACCCAGGACAAAGGATAGGAAGCCCCCGACGAAGAAGCAGAGGACTGGTGATCCCGGTGCCTCTTGTTCTCTTCGGAAACGTGCACACACTCCGTCCCCACCCCCATACGAGTCCTCACCATCACTACCTCCAGAGGGTGGTGCCACTGTCTAATTCGATATTTTTCTCCAGTTCTCCCCTACTATTTTTAGTGCCCATCTGTCCACAGGGGGCCCAGTGTCGTATAGCTTGGGGGAGAACACATTTTGGACCATCCATATCATTTCATCATCTGTGTGCATATTTTGCATTTAGACATTAGAATCATGCATTTGCATTAGCCTATATTTTCCTTTTATTTTTATTATTTCTAGGATTTATATTTTTTTATCTCATCCCACCCTCCCACCCTTAGCATCGTCTTCCATCTTTACACACGTGTTCCCAGCATTGAGGACACTGCTATGTTTAGCTTGGGGGATGAGCTCTATCGCTTTTTATTTATTCATATCTTATGTTTCTTCACTTTTTCACTTTAATTTTCCATCTTTCTCACCCCATTTGGTTTTTTAAAATCATTATTTTTTCTTTTGTGTGCTTGCATGTTGATTTTTAGTTTCTTTTCCCTATTTTCTTTTCTTTCTTTTGCTAGGTGAATTCTCTGTGATGTTATATCGTATGCCTTTACTGCTGTCACAACGCTTATTCTTCATGCCAGGTGTTAGTGCACGGGTACGAATCCAACCGGAGTATCCGCATACCCGGCCCATTTAGCATCCGCAACCCAATACCCCCCGCGCTCTTAGCGGGGTACCGCTGAGTCAGACAAATGGGTCACCGTTAGGCTAGCACTAACATTCAGGGGAGAGTTAATGGGATCGAGTAAATGGGCAGCCGTTAACTCGAATCTCGGAGAAGATCGTGCCCAAATCAATGAGGGACGGTTTCACATCATCAAGAGGGAATTGCCTATAAATAGACCAAAAGAACGAAGGTAAAGGGGTTCCATCTCGGAGGTACAAGGTCTAAGACATAGAACTTTATCTTTTCAGCCTTCATTTCTTATATATTCGAGCTTACACTGCCAGTCTTGAGACGAACCTCCGTGGGTCGATCTCAGCTGCACCAAGCTCCCCCTCTCTCTCTCTCTCTCTCTTAAGTTCCATACTAAATTAAGCATCAGAGGGGATTTGGGTCAGAACCCAGATCAGACCCCCCCCCCCAACGAGTACATGTGGTATAGATAGACGGTCATCATCCAACACCGAATGTCGACATCGAGCTTCCCAGCCTCGAACGATTGACGCAACTATCGCTTGAGGGTCGATCTAACGTCGCACCAGCTCCAACTACCATCACTCGACCCTGGTTCTTCCAACCAAGGGTCACATTCCAATTGCTGACGAGGCTCCGACTCAGCGTCTTGAGTCTACGTCAGCTTGACAACTGTCTCGGTCAATTTTCACCTTAACAATTTGGCGCCGTCTATAGGAAACCACGAGTCGACATCCCGATCGACGAACTACTCGACCATGTCGACCCGTCCATCCACATGCTCCGAGGTTGCCACAAGACCTCCCAGCGTCGGACTCATCAGGATGATAATGGGAGGTCCCCCGCACCCGGAGTTATCAACCTCTCTTCAAAGCTCCTACGTTAGGAGGTTGATGACAGTATCCATGGGGCAAAAGCGCCCCAGAGCTTCTACACCACCTATCTCCTTCTCGGATAAGATCTAGAAGGTGTGGAGCTACCGCACGATGATGTCGTCGTCGTCACAGCCACCATCAAAGATATCATTGTAAAAAGATTTCTTGTTGACACCGGAAGCTCGTGCGACATACTCTTCTTCACTACATTGGAGAGGATAAAAATGTCATCCATGGAGTTGACGCCTTGTACGGGACCCCTGGTGGGATTCACCAGACACTGCCCCGATAGCGGACATCATCACCTTATCGGTGACCCTCGGTACGTATCCTTGACAAATCACTCACCTAACCAGTTTCATGGTGGTGAAGATCAACTCGGCGTATAACGGGATCATCGGAAGACCACTATTGAATGCCTTAGAAGCGGTGGTCTCAACCTTCCATTAGATGATCAAGTTCCAGACCCCCGAGGGAGTCAGAAAAGCAAAAGGGAATCAGAAACAGGCGCAGTCGTGTTACACGTTGTCCATCGCCCTGAGGAGGATCGAGCAGGCAGATCAAGTCGACCCACGGATCGAATATTAACAACCTGTCGCAGTCGAAGAAACGGAGAACATCCAAGTCTCCGAAGAGGAAGGAAAAACCATCTATATTGGGTCGATGCTCCCTTGCGACCTAAAAGAACAGTTAATCGCCCTCCTAAGAGAGCATACCGACATCTTTGCCTGGACCCCAAAGGATATGTCTGACATCGACCTCGAGGTAGCATCCCACAAGCTGGTGGTCGACCCGACCTCCAGACCCATGAAGCAAAAGACGAGAAACATGGAAGGTGAAAAGATGAAAGCTGCGATCGAAGAAGTGGATCGACTTCTAAAAGCTGGCTTCATTTGAAAAGTCAAGTACCATGAATGGCTCTCAAATGTCGTGTTGGTCAAGAAGGCAAATGACAAATGGCGAATGTGCGTCTACTTCACTGACCTCAACAAAGCGTGCCCGAAGATAGCTACCCCCTGCCATGAATCGAGCATCTGGTCGACAGTGCTTCGGGATACGAACTTCTCAGCTTCATGGATGCCTTCTCAGGATATAACTAGATTCAGATGGCACCAGAGGATGAGGAGAAAACTTTTTTCATCACTGATCGAGGTATTTTCTATTACACCAAAATGTCATTCGGTTTGAAAAATGCAGGGGCCACATACCAACGCATAATGAACGATGTCTTCGAGGCTCAAATAAGATGAAACCTAGATGTACATTGACGACATGTTGGTTAAGTCGAAGAAGCCAACGGATCACGTCGCAGACCTCCGGGAGATATTTGCACAGATCTGACGATACAACCTTCGGCTGAACCTGCTAAATGTACCTTCGAGGTTCGGTCGGGGAAGTTCCTCGGTTTTATACTGACGAATCGAGGGATCGAGGCCAACACCGACAAGTTTGCTGCCATCATCATGATGAAGGAGCCTTCGACTCTCAAAGAGCTCCAAAGGCTGAACTGAAAGATAGCAGCCTTGGGATGGTTCTTGTCTAAGTCATCCGAGAGGTCATTGCCCTTCTTCAAGGTATTAAGAAAGGCGATAGCCTCCACGTCAAGCGACAAGAAAGTCATCGAGTGGGATACAGACTGTAAAAAAGCTTTCTCTAAGTTGAAGGAGTACCTTCGCACACCCACTGTTCCTGACCAAGCCAGATAAATATGATCAACTCAACATCTATCTGGCCACCACCGAGGAGGCCGTAAGTTCGATGCTCATCAGAGAAGACGCAGGGATACAACGGCCCGTCTACTACGTCAGTCAGGTTCTCCGAGGTGCAGAGATCAACTATTCGAGGATCAAAAAGATGGCTTTCGGACTGGTCCAATCCACAAGGAGGCTGCGACCGTATTTTCAAGCCTACACCATCCTGGTCCTCACCGACACTCCCTTAGAGCAGACCATGAAGAGGCTCGATCGTTCAGGGAGAATGACGAAATGGGGGTCGAACTAAGCGAATTCGACATCCGGTTTAAACCAAGGACCGCCATCAAAGGGCAGGCTCTCATCGACTTTATCGTCTAACTCACCTACAACGATGTCCCACGCGAAGAGGTATAAGCAACTAGCATACCACCTGAGGCTACCCCTCGTCCTCAATAAGCATCAATCCACCAAAACAGAGCGAAATACGCAATTGAAG
>JAULAV010007241.1:0-24976 GCA_030789695.1 Scilla litardierei
GCGATCGAACGGTCAGATCACAGTCGCTTCGCTTCGCAGAGCCCACGTTAGAAACCGTTGGATCTATCGAAAGCCCGATCGATCGACGCCGCGTGGCACTCCGCATCTCGTGCGCTGCTTCCTTTCTCCGCTCGTCTTGGCTGTTGGATTACGATCCAACGGATCTGGGCGAGTCGCGTCGCCTGCTCGTTGCCCTCAGATCTAGGAGGGAGTCACCGGATGTGCGCCACGTGGCCATTTGCTTTGCCTCCCGCTGCTGTGATAAGGGCAGATGTCGATCGTTCGATCGCGATCGAGCGGACTGCTTTAAGCCACGTCGCCGATTAACATGGATCGTCGGATGGGAATGGAACGGTTGAAATTGACCAATGTCGGTAAGTGGCTGATACGCATCCGTATTTTCGTATTTAGAGCGTATTTGCGGCCGTATTTCTTCATTTTATTGGTATTCTGCATTCAAAAATTCACAGTAATTAGCACAGATCTCAGAAAAATACAAATAAATAGTCGTTGGAATCGTGAGATCGAAACCAAGCCATGAAAAATATAAAAAGTGCAGAAATACTCAGGTAATTGCTGTTTTGTGCTCAAAGAAGGTGATTCCTCTAGTAAATAATGATATATAAAATACGAACGTATTAGAGACCAATTAAGCATCATATAAGCACAAAATAATGCTAAATGAGGGGTTAAATATGCAATATTCAACCCGAATCACCTACCGACTTGCTACTTTGGATGATCGAGAACTTCCTCATCCCTGGAACGCTGAGCATCTGCGAAAGTATTATCAATGATTGTACAAACATGGTAAAATGATTGAAATCCACCTTCGTCTTTTATCATATGCATGTTCATCATGAATACAAATTAGATCGTTCCTTGACATCAGTCGAAACGTTCACGTCGGCTGTAAGTCGAAGGGTCCTCGCCCATCGTCGTCGAACGACCATCGTCGGCCGTAAGCCGAAGGGGCCTCGCCTCTCGCTGTCGAACGACCATCATCGACCGTAAGCCGAAGGGACATCGCCCCTCGCTGCCGAATGACCCTCGTCAACCGTAAGTCGAAGGGACCTCGCTCCTCGTTACCTAAGGACCCATGTCCTCGACCATAATTGGGGGGATCCCCCCTCGCCACTAAGCGACCCCCGATACTCGCCGGCCGAAAATCGAAGGGGCCTTGCCCCCTCACCACTGGACAACCTTGGCACATATGTCGAAAGAGGTTCGCCCCACTCTACCCAAAGAAACGTGATGCATGGTTTAAAAGGTTACATTCACCGATTGAATACGCCTACCATATCCATGACAAAACTTGTCTAAAGATTTCTACGAAATTTAAAGTTAGGTCGCTGCGGGGACATACACACGCAGATATTCAAGTAAAGAATAAATGCAAATAATCAAGTAAAGAAGAAATGTCGCAAAAAGTATCTTCATTCATTCGAATAAAAGAAAATTACAAAAAATACAAATCAGAAGGCATGTCGACCTAAGAGGGAGGGAGAGTGCTTCCTGACACCAAGACGCTGGTAAAAGCCTCAATAGCCTTTGCAAGCTTTGACGTAAGCTCAGTCTTCTCCTTCACGGTGGCCTCCTCGAGCCCTGCAACTTTGGCCTGAAGCTCGGCCATCTCCGCCTTGCAAGCTTCCACCCACCTCTCAGAGTCGCAAGCTTTGGCCCGAAGCTCGATCGTCTCCTTCTTGTAGGCGTCGAGCTCCTCCTCGAGCTGGGACATCTCGAACCGCCACTAAAGATCCGCAGATTTATAGAGGTCTGATAGCGACGACAGGCTGTCCTTAGCCTCCGAAGCCTCCAACTCGACCGCCACCTTGTCTGCGAGAGCTTTCCCCAAGGCCTCCTCTACCTCCTTTGCCTGTGCCTCGAGGCTGAGCGCTTTGCGCTCCGCGTCTTCCACCCGTCGACCTACTTCAACCAAGTCGACAGCTTGGCGGTGCAGCACGGCCCCGAGAATGGACATCTGCAAAAAATGAGGGTTAGTCAAAAACAACGACTGGCTTGTATGGCGATAAACAAAGCCTCGGGTGACATACCTGGTGTCCGCTCCCCATGAAGAAGTTGGCCACCCTTTCAAGGTCCAACCTCTGCAGGAGATCCAGATCCTTGGGAAGAATCGAGTTCTCCACCAACTGGCAGTCGTCCCGAAGTCCCTCAATGGCGAAGGGAGGTAGATGAAAGTCATCTTGGACCGGCCTCGAGGATCGAGACGAGAGCTGATTAAGTAGTAACACTCGATCGAACTCCCCAAGGATCGAGCCGACCAAAGGAGCAGGCGACACGATGTCACCCCAAGGCCACTGATCTAGAAGGGGAGTCATGGAGGCCTGAAACACCGAAGGGGTCTCCACCACCTCCGGAAGCTCGAGAGGAGTGACCCCCTTACCTTTCCCCATGGGATCCTCCTCCTCCACTCGCCTCCTCTTTGGAGACTCCTCCCCATGGGAGGGCATCTCCCTCTTCTGGTTGACTGCTTCAGTCGGCTCAACAACATCGGCAGCATCGACGTCCACCACCTCATGCGGCTCTGCGACCATGACGGAAGCCAGGGGCACAGAGGGTCGCACAGGAGCCTGGCTGGATGCCTCCCTCGAAGAGGCTTGGGAAGAAGGCCTGGATGTCTGCCTAGTCTCTCCCCCTTTGGAAGAAGAGCTTTGGTGGAAGTGGAGAGGAGACCGAGAGCCGAATCCCTCAACGTGTGCACTTGACCGTTCGACACAGGTACCTGACCTTTCGACCATCCTCTTCTTCTTCCGATGTTCCCTCCAGACTCGGTCCAAACTAGGCTCTCCACTGCGTCAGTTTTCGTTGGTCATGTTTGCAGACAACGAACATAATTATCGTAAGTAGCGAAGATAAAGACATAGATTCGAGATACATTACCCCGGCTCTATAGAAGGATCTGTAGTGTGCGATCATCCAACAAATACTAAATCGACCTTTCTTGTCTCGGTCGACTCAAGAGAGACTTCATTGCCTCTGCCTCGTCCGACGACAACCTGGCTCTGACCTCCTCCAACGACAACCGAGACTCCATCGCAAGCTCAGGATTCGGAGAACTCCAACCATTGAGCAACGGGCCCAAATCAGGAAGGACGACGAACACGAAGGTACCCTTCCACCCATGGTCGAAAATTGGAAGGTCGTATATGAGCCTCGTGCCCGGGAGAGCAGTCATATGGTACCACATTCGATGAGGGTCAGCTATTATCCTAAAGAAATACCTGAATAGCCCAAGGGTCGGTCGGACTCCACAAAGTTCACACAACTCGATGAAGGCAACTAAAGGTGGGAAAGACTGAGGGGCGAGTCTACAGATGGAAAGCTCCGAAGAGCACAGGACTTCCACGATGAAGGGGTGAAGAGGGAATCGGAGTCCTAAGCGAAAAACTTTGAGATACACCCCAACCTCACTTTTTCATGGGAAACGCTCTGTCTCATCCAAAATGGGCACTCTAACCTGAAAAGGATCACAGCAGCAACCTGATCACTCCTTATTTTACACCTTTTTCCCGCATGTTTGCATGCCATTTAGATCGCCCAAATCATGTTTTTCACGATATATCGACGATATTGCAATGCTTTTCACGATTTGTTGTTTTTTGTCGCATTTCAGGTGATTTGGAGCGATTTGGAGTGATCTCGAGATGCGCATACTCCGGAGGATCACCGACGACCTCCCCAAGGGGTATTTTGCTGTTGGAGAGGAGCGGAAGAAGAACAGACGTCGCAGGAGCGACGAGGAGGCCAAAACAAGCTGTTTGGGCATTTTTAGTGTCCCACTCGGCCGAGTGAAGGAGTCACTCAGCCGACCAGCGAGACACCGCTCGGCCGACCAGATCGGATACGTTTCATACGTGCACTCGACCGAGCCACGGAGACCACATCGGCCAAGTGACGAGATCCCGTCCGCCCGAGTGGCGCCCAGACGAAGCTATTCAAAAATCGCCAACTTACTGTTTTTCGTCTGCCTGAGCTTCAGAAGACCCACTCGGCCGAGTGGCAAATGCCGACCGCCCGAGTACCAAGAAGCCATCGGCCGAGTGACGACAACTCACTCGGCCGAGCCTCCCCCGAAGTGAAGACCCATGAAGATCAAGACTTACTGGAAATTTACAGGGTTTCTCACTCGGCCGAGCGACTTTTGTCACTCGGCCGAGTGCGACGCGCTGCCTGTAGCGAAAATTGCGGATTTCAGGCTGCGCAGGGGTATTTTGGTCACAGTTTTTGGACGATTTTGGGGGGTATTTAACCCCTGTTTTTACCCTAGTTTTAGAGAGCTTTTCTCTTAGATTTTTGCAGCTTTTTAGATTAACTTTTTAGCTTTATTCTTGTGATTGGAGAGGAGACAAAAGTTGATTTTTGTTGGATTATTTGAAGAACTCCATTGGTTTGTGTCTCTCTCCTCTAAAAATTCTATTTTTATTGCATATCTCAATATTGTGATGAATTCTCTTGCTTATTTCATTGATTATTTTTGTGTTTGTGCTATGAATTGCGAGTAGTTTCCACGTCTTGGGCGTGGGGATGAACCCTACAAGCCCAATTTCATATTTGTGATGAATTGGTAGAAATTTTGCTAGAATCGTTGTTAGGGATTAGTTTGGGAGCGATTTACTACGGATAGCTAGGAGTTCATACCGATTGGGATTTGCAAGAGATTGGATCCCAATTCGATAGGAAACCCTAGAAATCCGAATTGGGTTGGAATCGAATTTCCGTAGTATCGGTTTGCAAGAGATTGGACTGATACTAGGGTTCCCGATTGCAATTCCGTGCCGATACCCGTTTGCAAGAGATTGGGCAGGTAGGAACTATCCCCACCTAGGTCGTGGGCCGAGTTTGCACGAGAGTGGGCTCGGTGCGCGATTGAACGATGATGTTGATCCTAATGCTAGCTCCCCTAGGCTAGGGTTTGCAAGAGATTGAACCCAAACCTAGGATAGCTATAGACCGGCAACAGCGCGAGAGCGTGAGCTTGGTTCTACATTCAGTTGCAACTAGTTCATCCAAAATCTTATTCTAGCAATTTTGATACCGATGAACCACATTTACGAAATACGGTGAGTAGCGGGAATTCCCCATTCCCTAGACGTTCTTTATTTGATTTGTTATTTCCGTACTTTGTCTGAAGATTGTGACAGGATCGCCAAAGGAAAATTTCTCTCTTCTTAAATAGCCTGGTTGATTGGAACAAGCACGGTCATTCGTCCTCCCTGTGTTCGATAACCCGCTCGCCGCTATACCGTGCGCTTGCGGTAAAACTACAACCGTTCTCCGGGTGTATATCCGGGGCCGATCAAGTTTTTGGTGCCGTTTCCGGGGAGGCGATTGCGTTTGATCTTTCCACCCTAGCTGTTTTTTTATTATTATTTTATTTCTTTATTTTTCTTTTACCTAACCCTTCCATTGTGCTAATCACTTTTTTGAAACTTTGTTCTCCTGTGCATGTACACGAGATCTACGGCGGACCCTGAAGCTATATTATTTGATCCCGAGATCGAACGTACCGTGCGGAGACTTAGAGCGGAAAGGAGACAAGATCGGGAAGGGAGGTTTATGACCAACCCGGAAACTGCGGACCAATTAGCGGCAAGGATGGCGAGGATAATTTCTATTCGAGATAGGCTTCGGCCTAAGACCTCTTCTACGACCTCATCCATTGCCATGCCGGAGTTGGCGGCTGACAAGAAATTTGAGCTAAAGACTGGACTAGTGGTTCTGATGCAGCAGTATCCATTTCATGGGAATGCCCATGAAAATCCCCACTACCACATCCAATTATTCTTGTCGAAGTGCGCCACATTTCAGATGCCGGGGGTCTCCATCGATGCCATCAGACTGCGTCTCTTCCCCTTCACGCTAAAAGACAAGGCACTCTATTGGTTGAGAACGCAGGCTGAGGGAGTCTTTACCACTTGGGACGAGTTGGCGAGTGCATTCATTGATAAGTTCTATCCGCCCTCCAAGACGGTGAAGATTCGGAGCGCTCTCATGTCCTTCAAGAAAGGACCCCAAGAGACGCTCTATGAGGTTTGGGAGCGTTTTAAAGATCTGCAGCATCAATGCCTGCACCATAGCATTGAAGATTGGGAGCTAGTTCATAGCTTCTACAATGGTCTCCAACCGGGGACCAAACAAATCATTGATGCCGCGGCGAATGGTGCTATCTTATCAAAGACTCCCAAAGAAGCTACGGCCCTAATTGAGGAGATGGCCTCAAACAATCAACAATGGGGCGATGAGCGAGGACACTCTACGTCCTCCTTGAAGCCAACTAGCATCTATGAGGCGAAGGCCGTAGCGGAGCTTACGCGCAAGTTTGATTCTCTGCACAAGGTAGTGGAGAGACTGGAGAAGTTTATCACGGAACCCCAAGGAACCCCTTCCACCTCCGCACCAACGAACCAAATGTGTGATTGGCAAGACTAATCTCAAGCCATGTATGTGGGAGGAGAGCAAGGAGAAGGATCCTTGGAGCAAGTACAATATGTCGTGGGGAACCAAGGGTATTGGGCCAATCCGGCCACAAGAAATCATCCCGGTTTCTCTTACGTCAACAATGAAGGAGCTTTGAACCCACCACAACAACCACCTCAACAAGCTCAACCGCCACCACCCCAACAACAACACTATCCACCGAGGGGGCCTCCACAACAAAATTTTCAACCGAAGCAACAAGTTCCACCATATAGGCCGCCCGGATACAATCAAGGGTGGAGAAATCAAAATCAAAACCCTCCACAAGCTCAACAACAATCCGACTTCGAAGCTAGAGTGGAGGCGTTTATGGTCGAGCAAAAGAAGGTCAATGCTACCTTGAAGGTGGGGCAAGACTCCCTTACAACCGTTGTAGCTCAAATCTCGGAGCAATTGGCGTTGCTCAATCGGAATACTCAACAATTGCCGGCGCAACCCGAGCAAAACCCACGGGGCAACACCGGCCACATCAATGCCGTAGTTGCCGTTACTACTAGAGGCGGGAAGGATACCACCCCCGCCATGATCCCTACCGAGGAGCCCATGGAGGAAAGTTTGGAGCCAACTGAGCCGGTAGTTGAAGTTGAGAAGGAGAAAGAGCCACAAGAAAAGGAGAAATCTAGAGTGGAGCAATCGATTGAGGAAAGGCGCTTCATGCCACCGGTCCCATTCCCCCAAAGGCTTGCTAGAGCGAAAATGGAGAAAAGGCTAGCAAAGTTTCTCGAGTATCTGAGAGGGGTTAGCCTCAACATTCCCTTCCTCGACGCCATCATGGAGATCCCCACATATGCTAAATTCTTAAAGGATTTGATTTCGGGGAGAAAGAGGAAGGAGAAGATTATGCTAGCCGAGGAGGGCTCTTGGTTCACCAAGAGAGAGAAGGAGCCGGCCAAATTCAAAGATCCGGGGAGCTTTCGAATTCCTTGCACCTTGGGCGGCGTCCCTCTTCAAAAGGCGTTGGTAGATTTAGGGGCTAGTGTGAGCCTCATGCCTCTCTCCATGTTCTTAAGGCTAAACACCGGGACGAATTTGAAACCTACCGATATGCGGATACAATTGGCCGATGGGTGGATAACGAGGCCGGTAGGGATCACCGAAGACATCCCGCTACAAGTCCCGGGGGGCATATGCTTGACATGTGACTTCGTAATCATGGACGTTAAGGAGGAGGGAGATACGTCATTGATACTTGGACGTCCGTTCCTCGCCACCGCCGGTGTCATTGTCGACGTGCGGGAAGGTACACTAACTTTGAATGTCGGCAACATCGAGGTGGAGCTTCACATTCCTAAGGCTATGAAACACATGCCTTACCACGAGGAGCTTGACTACATGGACCTCCTTGATGAGGTAATTGAGGAGGCGATCCCCCACTCGATTGGCACTCTTTTCGATGAGGATTTCGAGGAAGGCCCGGATTTAGGCCGAGATGAGAAGATAGATGATTCCCCCGACCCCTCCGCTGAAAATGATGAAGTCGACGCTGATGTCGCAAGGATTCGAGAGCTCTGCAAGCTCTCGAAATTGAAGTCTCCGAAGAAAGCTCTGCCGATACGGAAATCGGCGTCACCGGTGAAGCCGTTGACCGGAGCAAACGCTAGCTTGGGGGAGCCTCCCCCCAACACTATTCGAGACGGGAGACCACCGAGGGAGAACACGCCGCCGCAACTTCCGAATCCAAGCGTTCTCCCCGGAAAGTTTGATGGGTGCATCTCATATGCACCAAACATCCCGCATTAATTGAAAATCATAGGGGGTCGAGCTCACGACCTTAAACGAGCACTTGTCGGGAGGCAACCCGACGGTTATTGCTTTATTTTCATTTTTCTTTTATTTTTGTTTTTGAAATTTTTAGTGTTTTGAGACGTTCGCCCAAAAATTTTGTGATAACGGGTCCTATTTTTCCTGACAGGAGAGAGAATGAGGTACCCATCATTAGGAGAATGCACGAGACGACGAGGAGCGCCCCAGGAAGGCGTCCGATGCTTAGGAGGAAGATGAAATCGACTGGAAGAAGAAAGACGGAGTTTAGAGCCCAAACGAAGACAAACAGCAGAAGACAAGGCTCACTCGGCCGAGCATACTAGTCACTCGGCCGAGTACACAAGTTCGTCCGGTCGAGCCGCTCACGAACGAGGGAAGTCTGCTATACCCAACTCTCTGTTTATTTTCCTGATTTCAGTATAACTGCTACTTGGCCGAGTATATATCTTCACTCGGCCGAGTAAAACGGATACGCTCCTAGGGCGAGTCTTGCCGAGTAGCTTGAGCCACTCGGCCGAATGGACTTACTCCACTCGGCCGAGGCTGGCAAGGCCACTCGGCCGAGGTTGGCAAGGCCACTCGGCCGAAGCGTTAGCGGGTAGGGATTTTCCATTGTTCTCGCTCGGCCGAGTGACTCAGTCACTCGGCCGAGTCATAACTTTTCCTATAAAAGGGGGCGGGGTCGGGCTCGTTTTTCGAAGCGACACATACCGCAGCGCCCCGACCCTCCAGCTCCCTCGCCCAAACTCGCCCCCTACTTGCCCGACCGACGTCGCCACGCCGCCGCTCGGCCTGCCACCGCCGGCCGAGCCGCCGCCGCTCTTCGCCCGAGTAGTCGCCGGCGGCCACGTCTCCGGCCACCTCCAGTATCACCTATTTCGCCTATTTCTCCTCTTTTTGTGTGTTTTTCAAGGATCCATGCGTTAAACGAACCCCAAACCCAAATCGATTTCTATATCTATCTATTATACCCCTAATGCTCCATACGTTTTGAATATTACTCGCTGATATCTCCATTTCATGCGCAGGTTGTTTCTGGGAGCTTAGGGGAGCCCAGGGGAGCTTATAGGGACTGATTCGGGCTTCGCGGAGGCGTTGTCTTCGCACACTTCCATTGCTTTGCACTCACGGCGTGTCGTGGTATAC
Organism: Scilla litardierei; assembly: GCA_030789695.1. Lineage (NCBI taxonomy): Eukaryota > Viridiplantae > Streptophyta > Magnoliopsida > Asparagales > Asparagaceae > Scilla > Scilla litardierei. Next base: position 9,409 of record JAULAV010007241.1, read on the forward strand.
TCTTTCCTTTATTTTGCACACGCCGCACTTTTCACGCTTTTCGGCGCGCGCTCGGGGCCCATATGCCGCCCCGGACACGGCCGCGGTCGAGGAGAGCTTCCGCCAAGCGGAAGCGGTCGGATGACGCCGGCCCCTCCCACGAGTTGGAGGACTCTCCTCCGCCTTCTCCCACACACCCCGTCCACCCCGTACAGCCTGCAGGCCCCGTCCACCCCGCACAGCCTGCAGAGCCCGCACACCCCGCACAGCCGCTCCCTGTCGCTCCACAGCCACCACCTCCAGCTCCACTTATCGGGCCGCTGGGGATCACGTTCCGAAACGACGCACACTGCGTCGCTTTCGAGCGTATTTCCCAGCGCTCGATCGTACCCTCCAGGTTTGCACACCTTGCCGACCTAGGACGCCTGGGGGTACTAGAGGGGATGCTCACGTTGTACGACAACGTGGGCTGGCGAGATTTCTTTCAGGTGTCGGCGGACACGTTTATCCGTCCGACACTTGAGGTACTTAGTTCGATCGCCCGGACCGACGAGGGATGCTCGTTTCGGTTCATGGACCGGGAGTGCCAGGTTACTCTCGGTATGATGAGAGCCTTTTTCTCGTGGCCCGATGTCCCCGGGGCCGATCGAGGTTACGCCCCCACCCATATCCCCCCACCTTCCTTCGACGCCGGTGCCTTCTGGGCCCGGATTACGGGTCTTCACGCTGCCTTTGACCCTAGTAGGGCCAAGGCCTCGGCCATTGTCCATCCATGCCTACGTATAGCTCAGCGCCTTATGGCGACGACCTTTTTGGCCAGATATGAGCCGGGCACGATGTCCACGCCAGAGCTCTACATGCTCTACGCGATGACACGGCCCAGAGCTCTATCTAGGGATGGCGATGAGCTGGTCCCCGCCGTCGTTATTGATATCGCGGCTTGGTTTTTGGACCGCATCATTGTATCGGTGGGCGCTCGCTCACCGATATGCTGCTGCGGCCTGATCACCTTGCTTGCCCTTATGACCGGTGAGGACTTCCCTGACGACCTGCGACGAGCACCGGGCCCCACTTCTCTGTCGATTGATGTTATGGCCCAGATGAAGATGCTTCGTCCGCACGGTGAGCGACACTGGGTCTGGCTGCACGGCCCTTACGGTGCCGATTACATGATTCTTCCGAGCCCAGCTCGGACTCAGATTGCACCAGCCCATGTGGACTGGCTCCCTGCGATGGATGTTCTCATCCCAGCCGCTTACGTGCTCGAGGCCGAGCAGGCCCACGCTGCCCCCGCAGACCCTGTTGCACCTACCGAGCATGCTGCCCCTGTTGACCCCGTGGCCCCTCCGCCTATCCCCGATGTTTCCGATGCTCCAGACACCTCTGTCCACACCTCTGTCGGTGTCGGGAGTGCCTTAGCTGAGCCCACTTCCACTACTTCCACGCCTGTCACCACCACCACTGGCCCTCTGTCTGCCGAGCCCGTTTCTTCTGCCCCACCCGAGCGCCCGCCGACCGTAGTTGAGTGCGGAGAGCCCTCTGTCTCCACTGCTGCTGTATTTTTCGAGAGTGTCGTGGCGTCTGTCCACACTTCTGTGCCACCGACCTCTCTGGCCGCCTCGCTGCCACTTTTGTATTCTTCTTTCGCTACGGCTGCCTCCACTTCTCACCGTCCTGCCCAGCCTCGCGCTGAGGCCAGGCCCCCACTTGCGAGCGCAGCCCCTTTTGTTCCCTTGCCTGCTGAACCCGTCACCTACGCCACCAAATTACGCCAGCCCCGACCTGCACAGCCCCGACCGGTGCGTCCCTCTGCACCACCTCCCCCTGACACTGTACTTCAGAACATTCGTGCTCTCGAGGGGGCGGTGAGTGGCCTCAGAGGCGACCTTCGAACCCTGTCCGCCACCGTCACTGCGATGGCTGGCCGCTTTGACCTGCTCCCGCACATTCACTACTGTCTTACCCAGGTCCTGGAGCGTCTCCCACGCGTACCCCCGCCCACCCAGCAGGTTCCCACGGCCACTTCCACACACACTCAGCCTGCTACCACTCCCACACCCACACCCGCTCAGCAGCCTGCCCCACTCCCACCACCACTTCTGCCTCAGGACGGAGACGGCGCAGCACCACCTTCTTAGGCACCCTTGATGCCGTCGATTATTTTTGCCGATGTGCTGCCCGTTTCTGCTGGGTTTTGTTGCATTTTTGTCCACCCCCCCCCCCCCCCTCCCCTCACTTATTTTGGGATTCTCATTCTGATCGTATCTTTATACATCTTTTTTGGGAGAGAGTGAGAGTTTTTGGTGCCACACCTATATATCTGTATCACTCCTATATCTGCATGCATCATGTCCGCATCATATTTTTCGTTTCATTATTTTTCCTTTTTCCTTTTTTTTTCTTTTTTCCTTCCATCATGCATGCCTCCTCACTTACCCCTCACATTACTTGTCTCTCGGTGTGCCCCACTTTGCACATTGAGGACACTGTGCCATTTAGCTTGGGGGAGTGAGTTCTCACGTTCTTTTTCGATTTGCCACCTTTATTTTTAGTTTTTCACACCATTTTCCGCTTTTGCACTTATTTTCATCATTTTTCTTTTATTTTACCATGCATCATGTTTTTCTTATTTTTCTGTGTGCCGCATTGTAAATAGTTCTATTTTCCCTTTATCTTTATTTCTTTCTTTTTTCATCTCATGCTAGAGATGACTTTTCTATGATGATGATGACGTGGAGTTAGCTTACTCTATTTGCATGCTTTATTTGTCATGTCTTAGACTTTATTTCTGATATCATATGCTATGACTTGCCTTGCATCTAGAGATAGTAACCCACACTTTTTCCACATGAAAATGGATGAAATTTTGTTATTAGCTGAGTCTGAATGTTCATATGTATGCTATCACAGAAAACACACCAAGATTCACGCATTGAATGCCTATATCTGGGTACCGGTTTCTTTTCCTATATCACTTCTATATGCATGAATTGTACATTTCACTTCAGGATGATTGAATGATGTTAGCTATGATAAATCTGGATTAGTTAGCTTTTTTGTGATCGAAACTGAGTAGATTAGATTACCCGGCTGAAGTTGTCGTGCGTGTCTTATAGAGTGAACCGAGAGATATATTTATTTCTTTCTCCACAAATCTTGAACATCATTTCTCTACTTTTAAAATCATTGGTGAATCTCCCCTTAGCGATTCTATTATATGGCATTTCCCCCGCTATTAATTCCTAGCTCCAAATTTCCCGAATTCAAAAAAAAGGAGAAAATATTCTTGTATATCATTATCTCTCTTTGAGTTGGGATCGTTGTGTATATATGCTATATCAAAAAAACAAAAGAAAAAAAAGAGAAAAAGAAAAAGAAAAGAGGAAAAATCCTCAATAAAAGATCTCATCTCACTTTCTTTCTTTCTTCTCTCTTTTCGTGTTCATTTTCATTGCTTTTGGAGCTTTATACAAATGGGGATGTGAATATTTTTTTATGCCACCATGCTTATAGATAAGCTTGGGGGAGGGAATCCATTGATGTGTGAGAGAGTGACTACTTGACGTTGCACGACAACCTAGGCTAAGTAATATTCTATACTCGGTGAGATTATTTCTAGCTTTACGAAATCCAGAAATCTAAGCCTAGCACTCATATCATGAAATCCACACTTTTCTATTCTCTCTATTCTATTGTGTGATACTCTTATACTCCTCATAGAAAGCATTCAATTGAAAAGTGTGTGATCTGCGATTTGTATACCACTTTAAATGATTCAGACGATGTTAATTCTAAAATTATTCCGTTTTTCATGATTATATCGTTGTTCGTGGGTTTTCTATTTCTGTTTGCACTATTATACTATGATATCAAAATAAAACTCTTTGACATGTATTTTTCATTCAGTGCATGCTATATGTGTAAGCGGAACCCACGTCCTGAGAAAATGATCTAGCAGCTTACCTCTTCGCTTCTTTCTTTCTTCTTTATTTTTATTTCGTTTTTCATTCTTCTCCGTTTTTCATTTTTCATTTTTCGCCGTTTTCGTTTTCCGAATCCACCGGGTTCGCCTTTTACTTATCTTCCTCGAGGACGAGTAAGAGGTAAGCTTGGGGGATTTTGATCAATCCTTATTTTACACCTTTTTCCCGCATGTTTGCATGCCATTTAGATCGCCCAAATCATGTTTTTCATGATATATCGACGATATTGCGATGCTTTTCACGATTTGTTGTTTTTTGTCGCATTTCAGGTGATTTGGAGAGATTTGGAGTGATCTCGAGATGCGCTTACTCCGGAGGGTCACCGACGACCTCCCCAAGGGGTATTTTGCTGTTGGAGAGGAGCGGAAGAAGAACGGACGTTGTAGGAGCGACGAGGAGGCCAAAACAAGCTATTTGGGCATTTTTAGTGTCCCACTCGGCCGAGTGAAGGAGTCACTCGGCCGACCAGCGAGACACCGCTCGGCCGACCAGATCGGATACGTTTCATACGTGCACTCAGCCGAGCCACGGAGACCACATCGGCCGAGTGACGAGATCCCGTCCGCCCGAGTGGCGCCCAGACGAAGCTATTCAAAAATCGCCAACTTACTGTTTTTCGTCTGCCTGAGCTTCAGAAGACCCACTCGGCCGAGTGGCAAATGCCGACCGCCCGAGTACCAAGAAGCCATCGGCCGAGTGACGACAACTCACTCGGCCGAGCCTCCCCCGAAGTGAAGACCCATGAAGATCAAGACTTACTGGAAATTTACAGGGTTTCTCACTCGGCCGAGCGACTTTTGTCACTCGGCCGAGTGCGACGCGCTGCCTGTAGCGAAAATTGCGGATTTCAGGCTGCGCAGGGGTATTTTGGTCACAGTTTTTGGACGATTTTGGGGGGTATTTAACCCCTGTTTTTACCCTAGTTTTAGAGAGCTTTTCTCTTAGATTTTTGCAGCTTTTTAGATTAACTTTTTAGCTTTATTCTTGTGATTGGAGAGGAGACAAAAGTTGATTTTTGTTGGATTATTTGAAGAACTCCATTGGTTTGTGTCTCTCTCCTCTAAAAATTCTATTTTTATTGCATATCTCAATATTGTGATGAATTCTCTTGCTTATTTCATTGATTATTTTTGTGTTTGTGCTATGAATTGCGAGTAGTTTCCACGTCTTGGGCGTGGGGATGAACCCTACAAGCCCAATTTCATATTTGTGATGAATTGGTAGAAATTTTGCTAGAATCGTTGTTAGGGATTAGTTTGGGAGCGATTTACTACGGATAGCTAGGAGTTCATACCGATTGGGATTTGCAAGAGATTGGATCCCAATTCGATAGGAAACCCTAGAAATCCGAATTGGGTTGGAATCGAATTTCCGTAGTATCGGTTTGCAAGAGATTGGACCGATACTAGGGTTCCCGATTGCAATTCCGTGCCGATACCCGTTTGCAAGAGATTGGGCGGGTAGGAACTTTCCCCACCTAGGTCGTGGGCCGAGTTTGCACGAGAGTTGGCTCGGTGCGCGATTGAACGATGATGTTGATCCTAATGCTAGCTCCCCTAGGCTAGGGTTTGCAAGAGATTGGACCCAAACCTAGGATAGCTATAGACCGGCAACAGCGCGAGAGCGTGAGCTTGGTTCTACATTCAGTTGCAACTAGTTCATCCAAAATCTTATTCTAGCAATTTTGATACCGATGAACCACATTTACGAAATACGGTGAGTAGCGGGAATTCCCCATTCCCTAAACGTTATTTATTTGATTTGATATTTCTGTACTTTGTCTGACGATTGTGACAGGATCGCCAAAGGAAAATTTCTCTCTTCTTAAATAGCCAGGTTGATTGGAACAAGCACGGTCATTCGTCCTCCCTATGTTCGATAACCCACTCGCCTCTATACCGTGCGCTTGCGGTAAAACTACAACCGTTCTCCGGGTGTATATCCGGGGCCGATCACAACCACACCACACCTCAGCAATCAGATCGAGGGAAAACCTAGGGGCCATATCTAAGATGACTCCAAGGACCTTCGACCTCCGATCCCTTCGGCGAATGGAAAGGCTTGGCTCAACCCAAATTCATTTTCCCTTCCCAGGAACTTCCATGCATCGATGGGGCCGGAGGTGCGCCGCATGCTCCTCGTAGGTCAGCTCCTTGAATACGACCGGAGCAAACATACCTGACGAACCTAAAAAGGATCAGAGTCGAAGAAGGAGGATACCTTGAAATTGAAACAGACGATCTCCGGGGAAGCGAGGAAGCAAGCTTACGAAACAAGGTGGAAGATGAAGCAGGAAGATCTCTACTTTTTTCTCGCCACTCTCTTTTACATGAAGAAATCCAACCGGCTGACGTTCGATGCATGACACGTGTCCAAGGACAGCCACGAGAAAAGTCGAATATCTCCCCAAAGGCGAAAGGGTTTTGGCAACACAAATCAAATCAGATATTTTGAAAACCGTGCGCATTTAAGGAGATTACTCATCATTCGGTCTCAGTCAGCACGATTTCTGAGGCGCGAATGATGGGGGCCATTGTTAGTGCACGGGTATGAATCCAACTGGAGTATCTGCATACCCGACCCGTTTAGCATCTGCAACCCAATACCCTCGTGCTCTTAGCAGGGTACCGTTGAGTCAGACGAATGGATCATACGATCGTTAGGCTGGCACTAACATTCAGGGAAGAGTTAATGGGGCCGAGTAAATGGGATGCTACGAGGGTGTGCAGAGTGAGGGTTGAGCGGACCAATGTGTGCTCCCTCCTTGAAGTCTACGGGGGAGGAAAATTTCAGCCTACACCATGAGGAGAGGGGAGAGTGAGATGAGAAAATTTTTGGATTTGTTTTTCTTTCCTTTTTCTTTTCTTTTTCTCAAAATTTTTCTCCTTTTAAAACTTAAACAAGCGTAGTCATTCCCTAAAATCCTCTCCACTTGCCGTGTAGCTTTGGGTTAGGTGAGAGTCATCCTCCTAATGACACATAAGGGTGGGTTAGGTGGGAATTAATCTCCAAATGACACCTAGCAAAGTGTAGTTCATGGCATGACAAATTAGGATTTTAATTTTTAATAAATAAGAATACATGCATTAATACTTGGCATCATCCATTATACATGTATTTACCGATGTATACTTCATTTAATAATTCCAAATGGTGAGTTGAAATCATTTCAAAATAATTCCTTCACCACAAAAATTAAAGAAAAATATGTAAGGATCCTTAAATATTATACATACACATATACGCCCAAAAATACGTACATATACATGTATATAGGGATACTGGGTATTACACCACACTTAAGTTTTTGCGACTCGGTCGAGTTATTTAACTCGACTCGAGCTCATTTAAAACCCTAACCCCTTTCCACTTCTATCATTCTCCTACCTCTTGCCCTACTCGATCGAGCTCAGCCCCCCCAACCCTCACAACCACTCAACCGTCGACCACAACCCACTCCATCGAGCTACTAGCCCGACCGAGCAGCCCCAATACGCGGTCGATTCTCCATCTCCCTTCATCCCCATCCCCATCTCCATATTCATATATATATATATATATATATATATATATATATCTCTCTCTCTCTCTCTCTCTCTCTCTCTCTCTCTCTCTCTCTCTCTCTCTCTCTCTCTCTCTCTCTGAACCCTAATTTGCAACTCCCTTAATTTCAACCCTAATTCTCAATTAATCTCAAAGATTTACGACTAATAACCTTTTTATTTTGTTTTGCAGTTTGATTGGAGCTAGGGAGACACCATCTTGAGCTTGGATTACTTTGGGGCAAGCTTGGGTGAAGAGGAATCGATTTGTAGGCATCGCACAAGTATCGCTTCCGAACGATCATTTGCTTCACGGATAGATTGGTACACTCGGTCATTTACTCTTTCCTTTACGTGCCCTATTTCATGATTCGCATTCGTTCGTATCATATCTTATATCGTGCCACCCATGACAAAGGATAGGAAGCCCCGACGAAGAAGCAGAGGACTGGCGATCCATGTGCCTCTTCTTCTCGTTGAAAACGTGCACACACTCCGTCCCCACCCCCATACAAGTCCTCACCATCACTACCTCCAGAGGGTGGTGCCACTGTCTAATTCGATATTTTTCTCCAGTTCTCCCCTACTATTTTTAGTGCCCATCTGTCCATAGGGGGCCCAGTGTCGTATAGCTTGCGGGAGAACACATTTTGGTCCATCCATATCATTTCATCATCTGTGTGCATATTTTGCATTTAGACATTAGAATCATGCATTTGCATTAGCCTATATTTTCCTTTTATTTTTATTATTTCTAGGATTTATATTTTGTTTTATCTCATCCCACCCTCCCACCCTTAGCATCGTCTTCCATCTTTAACACGTGTTCCCAGCATTGAGTACACTGCTGTGTTTAGCTTGGGGGATGAGCGCTATCGCTTTTTATTTATTCCTATCTTATGTTTCTTCACTTTTTCACTTTAATTTTCCATCTTTCTCACCCCATTTGGTTTTTTAGAATCATCATTTTTTCTTTTGTGTGCTTGCATGTTGATTTTTATTTTCTTTTCCCTATTTTCTTTTCTTTCTTTTGCTAGGTGAATTCTCTGTGATGTTATATCTTATGCCTTCACAGCTGTCACAACGCTTATTCTTCATGCCAGGTGTTAGTACACGGGTACGAATCCAACTGGAGTATCCGCTTACCCGACCCATTTAGCATCCGCAACCCAATACCCCACGCGCTCTTAGTGAAGTACCGCTGAGTCAGACGAATGGGTCACCGTTAGGCTGGTAATAACATTCAGGGGAGAGTTAATGGGACCGAGTAAATGGGCAGCCGTTAACTCGAATCTCGGAGAAGATCGTGCCCAAATCAATGAGGGACGGTTTCACATCATCAAGGGGGAATTGCCTATAAATAGACCAAAAGAACGAAGGTAAAGGGGTTCCATCTCGGAGGTACAACGTCTAAGACATAGAACTCTATCTTCTCAGCCTTCATTTCTTATATATTCGAACTTACACCACCAGTCTTGAGACGAACCTCCGTGGGTTGATCTCTGCTGCACCAAGCTCCCTCTCTCTCTCTCTTAAGTTCCATATTAACTTAAGCATCAGAGGGGATTTGGGTCGGAACCCAGATCCGACCCCCCCCTAACTAGTACCTGTGGTACAGATCGATGGTCATCATCCAACACCGAATGTCGACATCGAGCTTCCCAGCCTCGAACGATTGATGCAACTATCGCTCGAGGGTCGATCTAACGTCGCACCAGCACCAACTACCATCACTCGACCCTGGTTCTTCCAACCAAGGGTCCCATTCCAATTCCTGACGAGGCTCCGACTCAGCATCTTGAGTCTACGTCAGCTTGACAACTGTCTCGGTCAATTTTCGCTTTAACAATTTGGCGCCATCTGTAGGAAACCATGAGTCGACATCCCGATCGACGAACTACTCGACCATGTCGACCTGTCCATCCACATGCTCCGAGGTTTCCACAAGACCTCCCAGCGTCGGACTCATCAGCATGATAACGGGAGGTCCCCCGCACCCGGAGTTATCAACCTCTCCTCAAAGCTCCTATGCTAGGAGGTTGATGATAGTATCCATGGGGCAAAAGCGCCCCAGAGATTCCACACCACCTATCTCCTTCTCGGATGATGATCTAGAAGGTGTGGAACTACCGCACGATGATGTCGTCGTCATCACAGCCACCATCCAAGATATCACTGTAAAAAGATTTCTTGTTGACACCGGAAGCTCGTGCTACATACCCTTCTTCACTACGTTGGAGAGGATAGAAATGTCATCCATGGAGTAGAGCCTTGTACGGGACCCCTGGTGGGATTCACCAGACATTCTGCCCCGATAGCGGACATCATCACCTTACCGGTGACCCTCGGTATGTATCCTCGACAAATCACTCACCTAACCAGTTTCATGGTGGTGAAGATCAACTCGGTGTATAACGGGATCATCGGAAGACCACTATTGAACGCCATAGAAGCAGTGGTCTCAACCTTCCATTAGATGATTAAGTTCCAGACCCCCGAGGGAGTCAGAAAAGCAAAAGGGAATCAGAAACAGGCGTAGTCGTGTTACACGTTGTCCATCACCCTGAGGAGGACCGAGCAGGCAGATCAAGTTGACCCACGGATCGAATATTAACAGACTACCGCAGTAGAAGAAACGGAGAACATCCGAGTCTCCGAAGAGGAAGGAAAAACCATCTATATTGGGTCGATGCTCCCTTGCGACCTAAAAGAACAGTTAATCGCCATCCTAAGAGATCATACCGACATCTTCGCCTGGACCCCAAAGGATATGTCCGGCATCGACCTCGAGGTAGCATCCCACAAGCTGGTGGTCGACCTGACCTCCAGACCCATGAAGCAAAAGACGAGAAATATGGAAGGTGAAAAGATGAAAGCTGCGATCGAAGAAGTGGATCGACTTCTAAAAACTGGCTTCATTTCAAAAGTCAAGTACCATGAATGGCTCTCAAATGTCATGATGGTCAAGAAAGCAAACGGCAAATGGCGAATGTGCGTCTACTTCACTGACCTCAACAAAGCGTGCCCGAAGGATAGCTACCCCCTGCCACGAATCGAGCATCTGGTCGACAGTGCTTCGGGATACGAACTTCTCAGCTTCATGGATGCCTTCTCAGGATATAACTAGATTCAGATGGCACCAGAGGATGAGAAGAAAACTTCTTTCATCATTGATCGAGGTATTTTCTATTACACCAAAATGTCATTCGGTTTGAAAAATGCAGGGGCCACATACCAACGCATGATGAACGATGTCTTCAAGGCTCAAATAAGATGAAACCTAGATGTACATTGACGACATGTTGGTTAAGTCGAAGAAGCCAACGGATCACGTCGCAGACCTTCGGGGGATATTTGCACAGATCCGACGATACAACCTTCGGCTGAACCTGCTAAATGTACCTTCAAGGTTCGATCGTGGAAGTTCCTCAGTTTTATACTGACGAATCGAGGGATCGAGGCCAACCTCGACAAGTTTGCTGCCATCATCATGATGAAGGAGCCTTCGACTCTCAAAGAGCTCCAAAGGCTGAACGGAAAGATAGCAGCCTTGGGATGGTTCTTGTCTAAGTCAGCCGAGAGGCCATTGCCCTTCTTCAAGGTATTGAGAAAGGCGATAGCCTTCGCGTCAAGCGACAGGAAAGTCATCGAGTGGGATACAGACTGTAAAAAAGCTTTCTCCGAGTTGAAGGAGTACCTTCGCACCTCCACTGCTCCTGACCAAGCCAGAAAAATATGATCAACTCATCATCTATCTGGCCACCACCGAGTAGGCCGTAAGTTCGGTGCTCATCAGAGAAGACGCAGGGATACAACGGCCCATCTACTACGTCAGTCAGGTTCTCCGAGGTGCGGAGATCAACTACTCCAGGATCAAAACGATGGCTTTCGCACTGGTCCAATCCACTAGGAGGCTGCGACCGTATTTTCAAGCCTACACCATCCTGGTCCTCACCGACACTCCCTTAGAGCAGACCCTGAAGAGGCTCGATCGTTCAGGGAGAATGACGAAATGGGGGTCGAACTAAGCGAATTCGACATCCGGTTAAAACCAAGGACCGCCATCAAAGGGCAGGCTCTCGCTGACTTTATCGTCTAACTCACCTACAACGATGTCCCACTGGAAGAGGTATAAGTGACTAGCATACCACCTGAGGCTACCCCCTCGTCCTCAACAAGCATCAATCCACCAAACAGAGCGATTGTATACACTATTTTATTTATTATTTATTAAATTTCTCATTTATTCTATCCAAATCAAATTTTCAATTTAATTTGGATAGAAGGGAACCTGGATCGTACAAGTCGACGGTTCGGTCACACAAGCTGGAAGCGGGGCCGGAATAATCATCCAAACATCAGCGGGCGATATATTCAAATACGCCCTCTACTTTGTTTTTCAAACCACTAATAATGGTGCGGAATATGAAGCGGCCATCAACGGACTCTGACTGGCTCGAACCCTAGGGGTGAGAGTGGTCCAATTACTCAGCGACTCCAGTCTCGTTATCCACCAACTGAATGGGACTATCGAGGCCCATGACGACTCAATGCAGAGTTACATGCAAGTTGCTAAAGCAGAGCTCGCCAAATTCGCACGAATAGAAATTCATCACGTGTGAAGGTCGAAGAATCATCGAGTTGCCGCCTTATCAAAGCGTGCATCCTCCTCTCCCACGGACTCGATCGGACCGTGTATGTACAACATCTACTCCATCCCAGCGAGCTGGCATAGGAATTGCTAAGCCTTAACCAAGAGATCACGTGGATGGACCCGATAATCCGTTACCTAAACACAGGGGAGAAGACGATCGACCCAGTGGAAGCACGAAAGCTAGAAAGAAAGGCCTACCAATTCGTCCTACTTGATGGTTCATTGTACAAAAGACAATGGACTAGATATGACATCTTCCACTATCTTAAATGCTTAGCCCCGTAGGAAGCACACTATGTGATCCAGGAGATCCACGAGGGCAATTGCAGAAACCACTGCAGAGGAAAATCCATAGATTTGAAGGCCGTGAAACAAGGGTATTTTTGGCCAACGATATTCAAAGATGCCATAGAATACGTTTGAAAGTGCTCGACCTGCCAAAAGTTCTCAAAGGTCAGCTCTACCCCCACCAACTAATCTGAGCCCCATCGTCAGTCCAGTTCCTTTCGTCAAGTGGGAACTTGACCTCCTTCGACCATTCAAGCCAACGAGTGGGCAACGGAGATACTTAATAGTGGTGATCGACTACTTCATAAAGTGGATCGAAGTAGAATCTCTGTCCCTAATAACCTGGAAGGAAGCTCGAAGATTCGTCTAGAAGTCCATCGTCTGTCGTTTTGACATCCTACAATCCATAGTGAAGGACAAGGTGACACAGTTTCATAGCGTCTGCTTCAGGGACTTCTGCTCAGCGCTGAAGATCAAGTTGTGCTTCGCCTCCTTCGTCCATCCCCATTCGAACGGCTTGGCAGAGGCAGCCAACAAAAGCATCCTTGGGCCCCTGCAGAAGAGAATAACCGGGCTCGAAGGAACTTGGTCAGACAAAATCCTTGGCATACTATGGTCGTATAGAACGACTCACAAAACCTCGACGGGGGAAACACCATTCATGTGGGCCTACGAATGCGAAGCCTCCGTCCCAGTCGAGGTCAATGAATGGCCTCTTCATCTCCAATAATATGATGAAGAAAGAAACTCAGAAGGCCTCGAGCTCAACCTACAACTGGTGGATGAAGTTCGCAACGGGCTTTAGCGACCCTCATCGAACAAAAAGGATGCATGGCCCACTATTTCAACTCGAAGGTCTACAAACACAGCTTCCGTGTAGGCAACTTGGTGTTGTGTAAGTCCGGTTTCACTCCCGAGATTCTCAAGCAGGGGAAGCTCACTGTGAAGTGAGAAGGGCCCTACTCAGTGATCGATGTACTCGGTCCTACCACCTACCGACTTGCTACTTTGGATGATAGAGAACTTTCTCATCCCTGGAACGCTGAGCATCTGCGAAGGTATTATCAATGATTATACAAACATGGTAAAATGATCGAAATCCACCTTCGTCTTTTATCATATGCATGTTCATTATGAATACAAATTAGATCGTTCCTTGACATCAGTCGAAACGTTCACGTCGACTGTAAGTCGAAGTGGCCTCACCCCTCGCCACCAAACGACCCTCGTCGGCCATAAGCCGAAGGGGCCTCGCCTCTCGTCATCGAACGACCATCGTCGGCCGTAAGCCAAAGGGGCCTCGCCCCTAGTCGTCGAACGACCATCATCGGCCATAAGCTGAAGGGGCCTCGCCTCTCGCTGTCGAATGACCCTCGTCGATCGTAAGCCGAAGGGACCTTGCCCCTCGCTGCCGAACGACCCTCGTCGACCGCAAGTCGAAGGGGCCTCGCTCCTCGTTGCCGAACGACCCATGTCATCAGCCGTAATCGGGGGGATCCCCCCTCGCCACTAAGCGACCCCCGATACTCGCCGGCCGTAATTCGAAGGGGCTTTGCCCCTCACCACTGGACAACCTTGGTGCATATGTCAAAAGAGGTTCACCCCACTCTACCCAAAGAAATGTGATGCATGGTTTAAAAGGTTACATTCATCGATTGAATACGCCTACCATATCCACGACAAAACTTGTCCAAAGATTTCTACGAAATTTAAAGTTAGGTCGCTGAGGGGACATACACATGCAAATATTCAAGTAAAGAATAAATGCAGATAATCAAGTAAAGAAGAAATGTCACAAAAAGTTTCTTCATTCATTCGAATAAAAGAAAATTACAAAAAATACAAATCAGAAGGCATGTCGACCTAAGAGGGAGGGAGATCGCTTCCTGACACCAAGACGCTGGTAAAAGCCACAATCGCCTTTGAAAGCTTTGACGTAAGCTCAGTCTTCTCCTTCACGGTGGCCTCCTCGAGCCCTGCAACTTTGGCCTAAAGCTCTACCATCTCCGCCTTGCAAGCTTCCACCCACCTCTCGGAGTCGCAAGCTTTGCCCCGAAGCTCGATCGTCTCCATCTTGTAGGCGTCGAGCTCCTCCTCGAGCTGGGACCTCTCGAACATCCACGAAAGCTTGACAGATTTGTAGAGGTCCGATAGTGACGACAGTCTGTCCTTAGCCTCTGAAGCCTCCAACTCGACCGCCACCTTGTCTGGGAGAGCTTTCCCCAAGGCCTCCTCTACCTCCTTCGCCGGTGCCTCGAGGCTGAGCGCTTTGCGCTCCGTGTCTGCAACCCGCCGACCTCCTTCAATCAAGTCGACAGCTTGGCGGCGCAGCACGGCCCCGAGAATGGACATCTGTAAAAAATGAGGGTTAGTCAAAAACAACGACTGGCTTGGACGGAGATAAACAAAGGATCGGGTGACATACTTGGTGTCTGCTCCCCACGAAGAAGTTGGCCACCCTTTCGAGGTCCAACCTCTGCAGGAGATCCAGATCCTTGGGGAGAATTGAGTTCTCCACCAACTGGCAGTCGTCCCGAAGTCCCTCAAGGCCGACTCCTCCTTTCCAATGGCGAAGGGAGGTAGATGAAAGTCATCTTGGACCGGACTCGAGGATCGAAACGGGAGCCGATTGAGTAGTAACACTCGATCGAACTCCCCAGGGATCGAGCCGAACAAAGGAGCAGGCGACACGATGTCACCCTAAGGCCACTGATCTAGAAGGGGAGTCATGGAGGCCTGAGACATCGAAGGGGTCTCCACCACCTCTGGAGGCTTGAGAGGAGTGACCCCCTTACCTTTCCCCATGGGATCCTCCTCCTCCACTCGCCTCCTCTTTGGAGAATCCTACCCATGGGAGGGCATCTCCCTCTTATGGCCGACTGCTTCAGTCGGCCCAACAACATCGGCAGCATCGACATCGACCACCTCATGCGGCTCTGCGACCACGACGGAAGCCAGGGGCACAGAGGGTCACACAGGAGCCTGGCTGGAGGCCTCCCTTGAAGAGGCTCGGGAAAAAGGCCTGGATGTCTGCCTAGTCTCTCCCCCTTCGGAAGAAGAGCTCTGGTGGATGTGGAGAGGAGACCGAGAGCTGGATCCCTCAACGTGTGCATATGACCGTT